>JAJEJH010000058.1:759414-988357 GCA_026122585.1 Anacardium occidentale
GATTCTTGTCAGCCTTCTGGAGGTCTCTGCAGAGAGCATTGGGAACCAAGCTGCATTTCAGCTCAACATATCAACCTCAGACAGATGGCTAGACTGAGAGGGTGAATAAGATATTGGAGGACATGCTGAGAGCGTGTCGTATGGACTTCCAGACCGATTGGGTAGAGCTGATCCCTCTAATGGAGTTTGCCTACAATAATAGTTGCCAGAAGACGATTCAGATGGCTCTATTTGAGGCGTTGTATGGTCGAAAGTACAGATCTCCTCTCCATTGGGATGAGATTGGGGAGAGAGATTCTTTAGAGACAGCAATGGGACCAGAGACGACTCAGAGGATGATTGAACAAGTCAAGATCATCAGGTAGAGGATGAAACAGGCCCAGGATCGTCAGAAAAGCTACGCAGATCTAAGGCGCAGAGAGATAGAATTTGCAGTGGGCGATAAAGTGTTTCTGAGAGTTGCCCCCTACAGGCAAGTTCTCAAATTTGGGAAGAAGGGAAAGTTAGCGTCCAGATTCATTGGTCTCTACGAGATACTCGAGAGGGTAGGGACAATAGCCTACAGATTAGCACTACCAGCCAACATAGACAGAATCCATAACGTCTTCCATGTATCTCAGTTGAGAAAGTATGTGGGAGATCCATCCCATGTGCTTCAGTTTTCAGAAGTGGAGTTGGCAGAAGACCTCAGCTATCAAGAGCTTCTAGTTCAGATCTTGGACTACAGAGTCAAGGTCCTTAGAAATAAAGAGATTTCACTGGTCAAAGTGTTATGGTGCAGCCAGAGGGTAGAAGAAGCCACCTGGGAGATAGAGTCTGAGATCAGGGATAGGTTCCTAGAGTTGTTCAGGTAAATTTCGGGGTCAGAATTTCGTTAAAGGGGGAGGAATGTAGCATCCCAGAGTTTTAGAAAGCTCTTAGGGGTAGAGTTTTGGGGTTAGAAATAGAATTCAAAGATAGATTGGGGGTCTAGCAGAGTTCAAGGGTGAGATAGTAGTTTTCCAGGGATGTATGGCCTTCGTATGATGCCTTTAGGGAGGTTTTAATCATGCGAAACGTGGGAAATGGATTTTATCCATTTTTCCTTGATGCACTCCCGTGCATCATCCCTGCACGCCCGTGCAGGTGGGTAGAAAAGAGAGAGAGTCAAGAGATTAATGCTTTCTTATCCAGTTTCAGCTTCTCTCTTCTTTGTTTCAGTAGTTCCCAGCCATAGGCGTGAAATTCAGTTTCCAGTAGCTCCTAATCCAGTAAGAGATCAGAGAGATTAGTTTGGATTTGAGATATCCAGCAGCCATGTCGAGAGGTAAGTGTTTCTTACTCTCTCCCTGTTGTTCCCAGCTTGTTTGAGATGCCTGGAAACGTTTGTCGGAGTTTCCAGTATGTGATGATATGTTGTGTATGTTTATATGATGCCATGATGATGATAGGATGCTGTGTTTGATGATTTTTCCTCCCAAATGCATGCTTGTTTGACTTGTATGTGTGTTGGTGAGAGAAGTGATGGATTTCCATGGTGAAATCAGTCGTAGTGGATGGATGATGAAATTGATGATTTGTATGTGTTGTTAGAAGTGCCATTTATGCATGTTTCAGTTTAATTACAGATTGGATGTGGTTTGGTTGGGTTTCCGGCATTTCCAGGTGAAGTCTGCTACTACAAACCCAGGTGCACGACCGTGTGTCCGCAGACGCACGCCCGTGTGCCTTTGGTTCTGCGAGCGCACGCCCGTGTGTGTGATGGCCACACAGCCTGGAAATGCAGGGACACGACCGTGTGTCCCATTTTTGCATGAAATGGCCAGAAATTCCAGAAGCACACACACCTAGACGCACGGCCAGCACACGGTCTCGTGTGCTGGGGCACACGCCCGTGTGCCCTTACCCAGCACGGCCGTGTGTGCTGCGTGCACGACTATGTGCCTTCCTTGCACGGTCGTGTGCCTTCCAGATTTTCCAGAAAAAGGTAGAAATGAATTGTTAAAGGTTTGGTAATCCATCCAAGGCCTAATAATCATCAGATAATCCAGATTTCAGCTAAAAACAAATACATAAGCATGCATAGCACAGCATGTAGCCTGAATGAGGATCCAGGGATCCGAATTCAGTAGATTTCAGCAGTTAGAACCCAATGTATGGGTTTCAGTTTTGGGGTGAACTCGAGGAGGCATCTGTGGGGCCCAGCTTTCTGACACCAGTCAGTCAGCTCAGCAGTTTATCAGATTTCAGTTTTCTAGCCAGTAGCTAGAATTTTCAGCCCACTTGGCCAGGATGCCGAATCCCTGTGTTCATCAGCCTGATCAGCACAGCAGGTACCTTCGGGTATATTCAGATTCAGATAGACAGATGCATGCATCATCAATTAGTTCCAGTTTCTAGCTCAGCATGACATTATGCATATATTATGGCATGACTAATTAATAATCAGAAACCAGTAATCAGAAATCAGTAATCAGAATCAGCACCCGCAAGCGCATAGATGCATGTATAAGGCCGACCAGGTATGTGTGCCCTTGTTTGTTGCTTGCTTGGGTCAAGGGAAGTAAGGAATGCTTACTGGGTGATCTTTATCACTCATCTCTTTCCTTCTTCCTTCCTTTTCAGGTCAGTGTGCTGCTGACGAGGAGCGGGTGGATTGAGGCTGGCAAGGAGGACCCCACACACACTACCAGCATGTATTTTATTTTCAGTTTTGGACCTGTGAGGTCTTGTATGTATCCAGATGTATATATCTATGTACAGAAACAATTTATACAGTAATGAAAAGCCAGTTTGGGCTCATTGTATATTTCAGTATCAGTTTCAGCTTCCGCTTACAGTGTATAGTAGCAGATTTCTTTCTTTTTCGTAGGATTCCCGTCTCGGGTACCCAAATTTTCAGTTTATTAAGTAAAAGAACAGTATTCTTCAGCAGCAGGGGTACTCGGGGCGGCGGGTCCTATATCCTTGGTGTCATTTAGATATTTAAGGATTCAATTTACTGTTTCAGGGTGTTCTTTTTTAAGATCATTCATGAACTAGTTTACTACACTAACTGAAAATCCAATATCTTGTTAAGTATGCGAAAGATAAATTAATTTTCCATAAGAATTGATATCTACCCTTGTCAACTAGTGGACTTTTTTGGTTATTTTCCAACTTTTTCATGGATTCCATAGGAGTTTCAATAGGTTTACCTCCAAGCATCCTTGTTTGTCTAAAAAGATCTAAAACATGTTTGTGTTGGGAATCCTTTTTATGTCAAGCAATCTTGTAATAACCTGATGTTAGAATAGTCTTTTTAGGTTGGAGATTGGGGTCAAAATTAAAATTTTATGGTAGAAAATAGAATTTAGAGGTTTCAAGGGTAAAATAGTCTTTTAGAAGCTAATTGTGGCATGTGCATGAGTCTTTCTAGGAGATTGTTTCATGTAATACGCAAGAAGAAGGGAAATTTGTGATTTTCCCTTAACACACGATCCTGTGCCTTAGGCGCATGACCATGCATTGCATTAGAGTAGTCATAAATACTAAGTTTTTCTCATTTTCTCACTTATCTTATTTCATCCAACTTTCTCTCTTCTCTTTTCTAGTGAACCCTAGGCCAGAGAACATCTAACCAGTAACTACAATCCAGATTAGAGAACCAAAGACAACTAGAAAAAGAGAAAGAGAACTTTTATAGCAAGACGTAAGTATTTCCTTACCTTTTTCACCTTGTTTTACAACATGTTTTCCTTGGTTTGGGGCTTCTAAAAGTGTTTGTTGTATTCTTGAAACTTATCTTAGCATGTTTGGATGATGAAGTAATGCTTTGAATGAGTTATCATTGAGAACCTTGATGTTTATGTGCTTCGATGTTTTATTTTGATAAATGTGAGACATTTTGCATAATTTCTGACGAATAGATGAAATAAGTATGAATTATCTATTGATGTGTTAAGTGTATGAGTGTTAAATTGAGTTTTGGTTGTGCTTTAAGTGAGAATGAGTAGGATATTTGGGCTTTCAAATGTATTACTATAAAGATTGAGTTGAACACACGACCGTGTACTAACAGGTGCATGATTGTATGACCTTGTTTTTACATCTGTATAGCCTTGCATGACAGTCATGCATATCTAGAAAACCTAGACATATGCCTGTGTAACCAAAAATACGATTGTGTGCTCATTCCTAATTTTACATACCTATGTAGCATGACATAGGAGTGCTATATAGATTACTACATGCTTGTGTAGATATAGCACATGCTCATGTGCTTTCATGCATGCTCGTGTGTCTTACACTGTGCATCCATGTGGCTAGCCAAAATGTTACAGTAAAACTCTAAAAGCTAACATGACCAAGAGCATGACTCATGTATGGTCTTGTGTATTGCCTTACATGCTCATTTGTTGAGTAATACACGCTCGTGTACCTTAGCAAAAGCATAAAATGAATTCTAAAGCATCCTTAAACCCCTTTAAGCTACTTCTAAGTATACAAAACTCAATAAGATCAATAGAAAATAACATATCAAACATAAGTAACATATACGATAGTATGTGTAGCCATACTATAGTTTTCATAAATAGAGTCAATGATCCAACAGCATGTTTTTAAAGTATAAATATATGATATTTTAGACATTAGTTAGAGTTGAATACGAGATATCATCTTTGAGTTCGCACACCCATTAGAGAGGAAAACCAGTGTCTATTAGAGAGGACATAGTTTTTTTATCAAACTTGTTAGCAAGAGTGTTTGTTATGCATGAGTAGATTTTTTATAAGATTGAACTCATACAGCTAGTATGTCGAATCCTTGTATTCATTAATCTGGCTAGCATAGCAGTTACTGTCAAACACATTATTTTTAAAGACAGTTTTTCAATATATACTATATTTATATATTTAAAATCTTTAGATCATAGTTACTGTTTCAGAAAGAGTTTTAAGAAAACCATACCCAATGATAAATTTTATGACTATTCAACATATACATGACATCAACATATGCATATCAGGTCATGTACAACATTCCTTTGAGAAACAAAACCATATAAAGATAATAAAAATACTACATAAAACAGTAACATTACAGAGATAAAGAATAAAGAAAATACTAAAGTAGAACATAATGTGACAAGTCACGAATGAGTCTAAGCTTGAACCCTGCTTGTGGTAGAGATTAAAAATACTTGCCGAATGATATTATCACTCACCCATTTTCTTATTTTTTTCTTTTGTAGGTCAATGGTCTTAGGACTGAGTAGGAGTGAGAAGACTAACAAATTTTTGGGAACATAACTTATAGCAGACAACATGCTTCGTATAGCTTTTGATTTATACATATGTTTGTATAATACTATTACCATGTATTATATGAATAGTATGTTTATTAATGAAAAAATCGAGGAGTTTTTAACACATAATCAGTATTTTCTTATTACTATTAATAGTATTTCTTAATTATAGCTTCTGTATTAAAAAATATAAATTTAGCAATAGGTTTTACTTTAGGAATTCCTACTGCAAGTTTATTACTAGTATAAATAGTAGTATATAGTGACATATGGTAGGGGCCACTATAAATCTCTATCCCTAGGAAGAACTTAAGATATCATAGGTTTTTTATCTCAAATTCTTTAGCTATGACCCCTTTTAAGTTAAAGATTTCTTTTTCATTATCTTTTGAAAGGATAATATCATAAACATAAATAGTGAAAATAGATTTTTTTTTTTTTTTCCGTTGGGAGAACACTTCATGAAGAGTATGTGATCAACGTGGCATTGAGAGTATTCATACATTTTCATGGCCTTTGTAAATCTATCAACCAAGCCTTTGGTGATTACTTAAGTTTGTAAAGTGATTTTTTTTCAATTTATAGACCTTAGTTGGATCAATTTGGTTGTTCAGGAATGGAGAAATCTCTTTAAAGACTTCTTCCTCATTATCTCCATTTAGGAACACATTTTTAGTGTCTAACTGATGAAGGGCCAATCTAGGTTTGCTATTAATGATTAAAGCACTCTGATTTTGTTGGGTTTTTCAACTAGTGCTAAAGTTTCTTAGTAATCAACCTCGTAAGGCTAAGTAAATCCGTTTACAATCAATCTTGCTTTTTACTTGTCTATACTCTCATCTAATTTATTGTTTAATGGTAAAGATTCATTTGCAGCCAACTGTTTTCTTCCTTTCTAGTAGATTAGTTAATTCTGAAGTTTCATATTTCTTAAGAGCTCTAATTTTTTCCTCAACTTCAACCTTCCATTCTTGGCATTTTAAAGCTTCGTAAACATTGTTGAGAATCATAGTATTGACAAGCTCAATAGTGAATTTGCAAAAAATTGGATATAACCCTCTGAAAGAGAATCACATAAAAAAGAAAAAAGAAAAAAAAAACCTTTTGCACAAGACATAGTCAAAGAGAGGATATCAAGGATTGCAAATACGAGCTCTTGCACCTTTTCTCAGAGTTGTTGGCAAAGTTAAATCATCATCATTAGATATTTTAGGAATCGTATCACTATTAGCTTGTTCTTCATCCTTTCTTAGACTTTTGGATTTGGTTTAGACTTTTGATTTTGTTGCGTGTGTGTAGGCATTTCTAACCCTTCTTGAGGAGAAGAAACAACATTATTTGCGAGGGTTGTGTCTAAAATGATTTGTTCCTTAGGTGGATTGGTAGTAGAAAAAATTAGATGTTTTCAAAAAAATTTATTGGTGGTGTGATTTTCCAAATGTTGATATTCTTATACAACTATCTCTCCTCTTGAATATCATATTTTGGATAAAAAAAAGTTGATTATAAGAAAAGGTCACATCTAATGAGGTAAAAAATCAACCCTTTTTTTGGTGAATAACACTTGTAGCAAATTTAAGTAGGAGAATATCTAGGGAAGAAACATTTTTTGGAGGTTGGGGTCAAGTTCACTTTGATATGAATGATTGATATGAACAAATGTAGAACATTCAAATACTTTCATGTGATATTGGAAACCAGTAGAGAATTTGGGAAAAATTAAAGCAAATTTTGACATTGAGTGTTGAATTTAAAGACACGAAAGGGCATTTGATGAATAAGGTTAGTGGATGAGAGGATAGCTTCACCTAAAAATGTTTGGGAACATCAATAGCAGGCATAAGAGACTTAGCTCTTTCTGTTAGATATTTAATTATTCTTTTTGCTATCCCATATTGTTATGGTGTTCCAACACATAAGCTTTGATAGATGATCCTATGGTGTAAGAGGTAATTTTCAAGGTGAGTTAAAAAATATTCCTTAGCATTGTCGGCCTTAAAGATTTGACTTTTACAATCAAATTGAGTTTGGATCATGTTATGAAAATTGAAATATTTTCTCGACGTCGAACTTTCTTTCATAAGGAATACCGTTGTAATCTTAATGTGATCATCAATGAAGGATACAAACTATTTAGAACCAATGATATATTTAATCTTGAAAAGACCCTACACATCATTGTGGATGTTTAAAAATGGATTAGATGGTTTGTACAAAACATTTGGGTACGGATTATAAACATGTTTTAATAATCGACAAATTTTACATTGAAACAATGTTGGATCTTTGTGAAGAAAAAAAAAAAAGAAAAAGTTCGGCCAATTATTAAAAGTTTACATGTGCTAAACAAAAGTTCCATAACAAATTTCACTATCATTACTTGAGATAGAAGTTACAAGGTATTTTTGATTCATAGTTGATTTAATATTTATTTTCAAGAGAAAACTTATTTCTTAGAAGGCAGAGCCCAACACACATTTTAGTATCACCGATGGTCTTTTCTGTATTCGAGTCCAAAGAAATGCAAGATTGAGAGGAAAAATTAGTAATACAATAGATTGCACTAAAGATTTGGAACCAAAAGCACTTTACAAAGTGTGGGAGTCTCTGAAAGGTACAAAGTGCCAAATCCTATAACTCTAAAAAGAGTTCCATCTGCTATTTTGATAGAGAAATTGTATGGACAAGGTTTGAAGTTTTGAAGGATATTTGCGTTTCCCATCATATGGTTTGAAGCACTTGAATCAACAATCCAAAATTTTGTTTTATTGTTATGCACAACAAAGGCATTAATATCGTCACTTGTTTGAGCAACTGATCCGGAGCAAATAACAAATTTTGTGTCTATGATGGGTGATGGTTGCTAGTAAAAGTTGAGATTTGTTTGTGGACTAAATACACCAAACTCAATGAGGCCAATAAAGAACTAACAATATAGTGCTGCAAAGAGAGAAATTTCAATTAAGAAATTTATGGCAATCCAAAATTAATTCAAACCCAATTAATAGCAATAAATTCAAGCCCAATGCAAAACTCAACTAGTACCCGACCAAAAGTCATGCTCAATACCCAACTTCAAAAGACTTCGATGGTCAAATCCAATATCCAAACAAACTAACAGGGCCTAATAGACTTAGGTCACTGGTGAGAAGAACCGAAGAGAGAGATTGCCAGAACAGTCTGTTTTGTTGCAGGAAAATGAGATTTGGTTGCTTTGTTGCCAAAAATATGATAAAAAAGCTATGAATGTGTAACTAGCTTTGATACCATGAAGAAATTGAAGAAAACATATATTTTTAATTTCTTGAATACAAGGAAGAAAGTACTCTATATATACAATGTTTACACTCAATTATATTGGTAAAGAAAATCAAATCAAATGCTATAAAGTAAAAGAATAAAATTAATTCAAACAAGGAAAGAAACCAATAAGGAATAAGAAAAAATAATGATTCTTTCCATGTTTCAGTGAATGAAATAAGTAACAAATCAAATGGGCAATCTTGTTGAATTTCAACATTATATATCTTCCAACAACTTTCTTATAGATTACTTACCAAAAAAAAAAATTTCTTATAGATTATTTTATTTAAATGACACTTCTAAAGAAGTAGCTTTTGTTATAATAATTCCACCTCATATAAACTGTTCATATGCTTCGTTACAATATTTAAGTATTTAATCCCAAGTCAAAATATGAAGTCAATGGCAATATATCTTTGAGGTGTGCATCCAGTCACAGTTCTAATTCCTCAAAACAAGGACGATCAACCCCACTTCAACTTCTAACGATTAATTATCCGTTTTGTGTTTTTAATTTCTAGTTTCAGATATGAATTCTTCTAAATAATGAAACCTGATTTTAATTTTGTTTATGAATTTGGGATAATTTGTTGACCTGTGATATGGATTAATTAACTGCTCGTCCAGAGCCTATCCTTGTCTCTTTTCCGATCATTATTTTTCCAGTTGCTATAATATATAAAGCCCTTCAATTTTAGCATTTTTTATGTGATATACATGGAAATTATAAGGTTCTTTAAGTTTCCAGTTCTTGTTCCGAATCCGAAGCATTTATTCTTCTAATCAATGAAACTGAACTTTTGCATGTCAAACGCTATAAATACATTTCTCCCTCCTTTTTCCTACTTTGGATTCCAGATATTTCCACCCAGAGGATAATGAAATATTGCGCTGTGAATATACGCCCTTGTCTTTTTCTCAACCGTCTCTTTTTACTAGTTAGCTGTAAAGTTGATATATTATTTTAATTAATGTTATTCAATTTTTCATGAGAAGTTTTAACGAGATCTAGAAGTAGAAAGTATGCATTTGCAACGCCATATTTAATCTCTTGTCAAACATATTGATTGTTTAGGAACAAAAATGTTAGGTAAGATGGGATTGGTCTCATTATATATCTAATAATGTTCGGTAGACATTAAAATATTTAAACATAATAATTATAAATGAATATACACATGTGTATGTATAGAGAGAGAGAAAGAGAGAGGGAGAGAGAGAGAATAATTCATTTCCTTAACAAATTAAATAAATCCATTATGCATCTTGACTTCAAAATAATTTCGATTATTCAAGCCAACTTTAACTTTGGAGTCCTGCGTTTGCATGAGTGCCTAACTCCTCTTTGGAACCTTGCGTTTGCATGAGCGCCTAAACTCCTCTTTGGAACCTTGCGTTTGCATGAGCACCTAACTCCTCTTTGGAACCTTGCGTTTGCATGAGCGCCTATATATACATACACAGATGAACAATGGATTTTCAAAGAGTACCTAAACATTAACTTTGTTTCAAGTAATGGCTTTCATCAAGTCCCTCTTCTGGATGCCTCTGGCTTTCGTCGTTGCTCCCCTCGGTGTGCCTGTCTATGTTTCAATTTTTTTCGGAGTATTGTTTTACATCTGGGATCTGCCTCTACCTTTCATCAAATCTTCCCTCAGTGTGCCTCTGTTTTATTTGATCCGCAAAGACTTCCACGGGATTGTCTCCCGAATGACTCTCCTAGATAAATTTCTTTTCCTGGTACTATTGCTTCAATCTCATTATTTAGAAGTTTAAGTCATTATTACTGTTGCCATCGCAAATTAATATTTTTACTATTAAACATTATTGTCGTGCAGATTGTGCATTCCATTGATAAGTTGGGAATATGGCATCGTTTACCAGTGTTCCTAGGCCTATTTTATCTTGAACTACGTCGACACCTTAACCAACAATATAACTTATACCATGTCGGTAAAACTCCGAACGATGGTAAGTTCAATCCTGCTGATCAAGATTCTATTAGTCCTATGGATGCAATTGCCGGCAGCCGGGGAACTTTCATTGGCAGGAATATTCTCCCTGTTGATCAGGAAGACAAGGTGATATTTCTTTTCGCTCTCATGGTCATAATTTACTTCTAATGGAAATTACACCAAGGGTATTGTAAACAATTCAACATGATGGCAGAATTATATTAACTTGAGTTTAATGACCACATCATTGTTCAGCTACTGAAACCAGATCCAATGGTGGTCGCCACAAAACTTCTAGCAAGAAAAAGTTTCGTAGACACGGGAAAGCAGTTCAACATGATAGCAGCTTCTTGGATTCAGTTTATGATACATGATTGGATCGACCACTTGGAGGATACCAATCAGGTAATTAATTTGCATGTTTTGCAATACATAATGCGAGCTTCAATTTAGAAATGCCTTGATTACTAATCATTTCATTGGATAAATTTGTTTTGTAACAATAACATTATCTTGCAGGTCGAGCTGACAGCACCCACTGAAGTTGCAAGCCAATGCCCTCTCAAGGCTTTCAAGTTCTACAAGACAAAGGAACAACTAACCGAATCTTCTGAAATCAAAAGAGGTCATATAAATATTCGAGTACCTTGGTGGTAAGAACTTAATTCAAATATTAACGCACCCTGCATCTCTAAAGCTTCTTAAGCTAATTATAGTATTAAATTGGCCTAAAATTAATATGATGTAAAAGTCATTCATCGTGAACTTGAAGGAACGGAAGTAATATATACGGAAACAACGACAATGGATTGCGAAGAGTGAGGACTCACAAAGACGGGAAGCTTAAAATATCAGAAGATGGTCTTCTTCGTCATCGCAAAAATGGAGTTGCCGTGATAGGAGATTCTCGTAATAGCTGGGCGGGTGTCTCAACATTGCAAGCTCTTTTCGTTAAAGAACACAATGCAGTTTGTGACGCTCTCAAGGTATTAATTTTACATGCATTCATGAATATGCTTAATTAATTATTTATTTAATTACTATTATTAATGGATATTTTCAGAAAGAATATCCTTATCTTGGCGATGATGAGCTATATCTACGCGCAAGGCTAGTAACAGCGGCTGTGATTGCAAAGATCCATACAATTGATTGGACAGTGGAGCTCCTCAAAACTGATACGCTACTTGCAGGGATGCGTGCAAACTGGTAGCTAGATACATAATTAACAATTATTTGCATGCATTTGCGATCAAGGTACATATATGATTCAGTATGATGGCTAATTAATTGTTTTAATGTATCAATTGCAGGTATGGACTATTGGGGAAGAAATTTAAGGACAAATTTGGACACGTTGGGGGAGCCTTATTAAGTGGATTGGTTGGCTTAAAGAAGCCTCAATATCACGGTGTTCCATATTCATTGACTGAGGAGTTTGTCAGCGTGTATCGCCTCCACTGTCTTCTGCCGGATGAATTTGAAATTAGGGATGTCAACAGTGCACCAGCACCTGACGGCTCTCCACCCGTGATTGAAACGTAACTCATTCCGCCATTTAGGGTTTTATTTATTTGTTTTTATTGTTCATTGATATTATTATTTTTACTTTTACCAATACCATTTTCTATGGTTTGCCTAAAATACAACAGGAAAGAAATGCCAAATATGATTGGGCTTGAGGGAGAAATAACCTTATCACAAATTGGATTCGAGAAGCAAATTGTCTCAATGGGTTACCAAGCTTCTGGCGCTTTAGAGCTTTGGAACTATCCTGTGTGGATGAGAGACCTTATAGTACAAAATACGGACGGCACTAACAGGGCTGATCATGTGGACATGATAGCTCTTGAAGGTAAATTATTAATTATACCATTGCTTTTGCCCCATCATTTGAATATGTGTAACTTGGAGTGGAGCTGACAATCAAATTGGTGTATAAATACAGTTTATAAGGATAGGGAGAGAAAAGTTGCGAGATACAACCAATTTCGCAGAGCCTTGCTACTGCTTCCTATCTCTAAATGGGAAGATCTAACAGATGATAAGGAAAAGATTCAAGCCCTCCGTGAAGTTTATGGTGATGATGTTGAAGAGCTTGATCTGCTAGTAGGCCTCATGGCAGAGAAAAAGATCAAGGGTTTTGCCATTAGTGAGACTGCATTCGTAATTTTCGTAGTGATGGCTTCCAGGTGAAAGAACGAATCTTGAGAATTTTCTCAAAGTTCTTGTCGCACATTTTTTTGTAATATATAAAGTTAATTCCTTATGAGATTGAAATTAGATGATGGTTTTGTTTTACAGGAGACTTGAAGCTGACAGATTTTTCACACGCGATTTCAATAAAGAGACATACACCGAGAAAGGATTGCAATGGGTGAATAACACAGAGAGCCTTAAAGATGTATTAGACCGCCATTATCCGGAAACTTCAAAGAAATGGATGAAGTCAACAAGTGCGTTTTCTGTTTGGGACTCACCACCAAATGCTCACAATCCTATCCCTCTCTATCTTCGTCTGCCGTAGTGAAATTTGATGTTTGCGTTTGAATAATAAATGTTTGTTTTGGTCAACAAAACATTTTTTCTTTTTATGTGTGTTTTTTGTATTTGAAGTACATCTTCAGAGAGCTATTTGTCGTTTTTTAAGTTCTCGTACGTCAATAAATTTTATTTTCATAATATCCGTTGTCTTATTTTAAACACATTAAAAAAAACTATATTATAAAAATAATCTATATCAATAGTTTATGCATGTGATAAGTCACTCTATGTTTTCTTTGTTAAACACATTTAATTTTAAAGTCTCTATTGAAACTCATAGCTAATTGTATAATGTCTAGTGATATGGGGAGTACTTAGGAAAATTATTTATGACCGCATAAAAAATAAATGTTGTACAATGACAAACAATCTTATAAGTTATAACGAAAAATATAATAAACATAATGAGCGTATAAGGAAAATAAAAGAGGTAAAAGATGTCATGACCACAAGCGGTCAAAAAATTACAAAAGAAAAGTTTATTTGTTTTATATTGTATGGTTTAGGGCACAAATTTGACCCTATTAAAGAAAATATATGAGAAAAGTGATATGTAGACCTAAATGTCAATTAGATAATGTTGGGTGCTACATTAGTTGTAGGGCATTCATTGTATCATTTTGGCAAAGTGAGAGAAATAACATTGTTGTACTTTAATTTATTTCAAAAAAAAAAAAAAAAACTTCTAGATTTTTTAGACAATATTTATTTTGAAGTTTCTCAATCAATACACAAACTTAGTTTGTGGATTTGCACTTAACCTTGGCACATGAAACTAAGTCATGGCTAGTAGTTAGATTATTCAACTTGGTTGAGTAATGGATGCTAGATAAGTCTTTTAGAAAAGGCAACTACATTAACTTCTCGTTGGAGATAGCAGGAGTGCTATTCAGTTGTTAGCATCATTGTAACACACGAAGGTACGTTTAAAGGCTTTTTTTTTTTTTTTTTAGCGTTAGGATCATTTTTAAGGCTTAGAATTGGCCTAAGAAGGTTGTAATAGTCATTTAAAATCTTTAGTATGGTTGTGCACGTGGATGGCCATGGTTGGGACACATGTACAAGTCACAAGGTGAGAAAATTAGTTGTCAAGGCAAACACATGCCCATGTGTGTTAAGTGACTAGAGGTCTATATAAACTTGAGTGTTTTCAGGATTTTTCATTTAACACTTTTACTTAGAAATTACTTGAAGATTTAGAGTGAGCTTTTGAGAGTTAAGAAAGAGCTTTGCCATCATTGATTGAAGTTTGATTACCAAAATTTAAAGAAAAAAGAGAGAGAGCATGTTTAACAACAAAGGGATAAGTTAGAATGTTATCTTTTAAAGATGATTTCATGATTCCCTTGATGAATATTGGAACTTCATGAAATTTCAATGTTTTGATATTTTATCATGGTTCTTTGTTGATAAAATGATGTTATTTCATATTTATAAGCATGCTTTATGATTTAAGTTGGATTTAGAATATTTATTTCATGTTTTTAGGAATATCAATTTTGATGTTATATTCATGTTCTTTGATGATTAAATGATGTTATTTCATATTTATAAGCACGCATGAGAAAGAGCATGATCATGAATGACATTGTCTGATGCGCATTTTAGTCAAGTATTTAAGGATAAATTTTGATCCCATTAGTTTCATGGGTAGTTCAAGCATTGTCCAAAGAGCATTTTATGATTTGCATGTAAAAGATTTACATGAAAGCATATCAAGTATGATTTTTATAATGTTTTATATGAGATGAGCTTTTTAATATGTTTTACGAATTTACAAACCTAGAAGTCACATGTTTTCTCATGAGTTTTATGAGATGTGTTATCATGAAGATGGATATAATGGAACATATTTCCTACACAATAATACAAAACCAAATGGATAGAACAAAACCAAAAATAAATTTCTTGCATAATAATACAAAAAGGAACATATTTACATGCTATTTTGCATGACATGATTCAAAATCATGAACTCGGAAACATTATATATGTTTTCAAGAGCCAGAAATGGGTGATACTCGCTTACACGCATCATGGAACCCATTACTTTTGAGTCCATACAATTTTCCAAGCATCAATACGTTGACACGCACCAATAAAAGTGGTTCACATGATTTTACATACCAAAACAAGGTCACACATGCTAGAATAGTGTCCTATGCAGCAAAACAGTGCTCCACATATCAGTGACATATCGAGATTGCGTTCTACGTATCATCACATCTCATCACACGCTAGGGATGAGTTGACCAATTTTTTATTGTTGATTGATGACTATTGACTATTGACTGGTCTATAGACCTTAAAGGTTTGACCGATTTGGGTCTCAATTGATTTGTTGGGATGACCTATTAACCATAGTGTTTGGGCAATCCATTGACCAAACGGATTGGGTAATCAAGTTTGTACAACCCAACTACAATCCAACAAGCCAACAAACCCTAATTTTATTACTAATTTTGTCGATCAACCAAGCCAAAATCCATAAGGTTAATGACTAATATGAGTCGATGTTCTCAAGCGCATCATTTCTTGGCCCAAATGTTGTTAGAATCCAGCAAAATTGCGATGTAATTTTCATAGTTTCAGTAACCAATTTTGTTGATTATGGTCGAATTTCAATGGGATTTTGTAATCAAATCATGTAAAAGGCATTCATACATAATCCTAACATGTTTCTAATCATCAATTTTGATAAAGTTGCATGAATTAGATCAATTATAGAATATCTAAAAACTGGCATAAATTCCCTTAAATTGTCATAATCCAGAATATTAATTATGCAAAAAACAATCCATATACACATCAATTCAAGCATGATATACACATCATAATCATCCAACTACGCTCTAACCCAGTGGTTGGAAATTCCGATCATCAAATAAAATTGAGTTAATGACATTACCCAGAAAGAATTGACACTTGTTCATATTAAATGAGTAGTGTTTATAACAAAAATTATATATTTTCTCAACACAATCTACTACTGAACGCACAACCTTTATTTTTTATAATTCTAAGTTTTGTGTTCTTTGTGGTTTTTCGTTTCAAGGAATACGAACATGTCTCGATTGCCTCCAATTGTCATTGGCAATTATTCCTAATGTGGATCAGATCAATCCATCATAGATACACCCAAATTCATTAAAATTAATAGCAACTTTTTGTTAATATTAATTTAAACTTAAAATTAATATATAATATATTTATATATTAACGCTTTTTTTTTGTTAAGTATATATATTACCAATGTTTTTTCGGTAAGTATATAATAAATAATGTTAGACATAATATTACGACTGACAAAATCATCATAAATATATATACTTTAATTTAACCCATATATAAAATGATTTGTGAAATAAGACATATTATTGAGACTTATCATCGACACATAATCATTAAATAAGTTTGAATTAATTTAGGGTTAAGTGACTATTTCCTAGCCAAACTTTGTTAATATCACTTGTACCTTTATCTGTATGACCTAATTAGGAAGAAAATGCCACTGTAGTAATGGAATGTTGGGCTGGTGGCAGTGGTTATTGGTGGTGACGGTTGGGCAAGTAGCGATGAACCAAAGTTGCAGCGTACGATGGTAAATTTCGGGTTGAAGTATACGACGAAATAATAAGAATGAAGGGAAAAAAAAAAAAAAAAAAGAAGAAAGAAAGAAAGAAAGAAAGAATAATTGTCATAGATTATAGAGGATCGTGCGGCAGAGAAAAGGGAAGAAGAAAAAAAACAAAAGGACGAAATGAGAATAAGAAGATGGCAGGGAGAAATTAAACAAAAAAATCAGCTATTAAATTGTATTTTTATCTGTTCATTAAAATTAATAATTAAATTGAACAGATTTTACAAATAGGGTCAGATATCGGGTGGAAAAAATAAATTTCCAAACTTAGAAAGTAGAAGGAAGAGTTAGTTCAATAAACATTGGGTGGGCAATTGTCTCTTTCATTTCATTTTCATTTGCCCAACAACCTCATCAATTTCTCATTCAGCACCCTTTATATTGTTTGCTGGACCATCGCCCCCTTAACATCAAGAGACAACGACTATTTTCTACCTCAGGTTTGTCTAAATGATATTTATCCCTTAATAAATTTTGATTGTAAAAAATAAAATTAGAATTAAAAAAAACATGAACCAGACAAAAATGCTCTCAATCTTTAAAATTTTAAATACTTTTAGCAACTCCTAAACCATTAACTTTTGATAATTTGTCCCAAAATTCGGGAAAAAACGTGTAAATCCTTTAGTTTAAATTTTTAACATTTTGCCCCCTTAAAAAAGATAAAATAAAATTTAAAAAATATAAAATAATATTTAAAAATCTATAAAATTTATTAAAAAGTTATAATTAAAATTATATTATCAAATAGAAATAAAATTAATTTAACTATTAAAAAAAAAACTGAATCTATGGGTAAGCATTTAATGATGAGAGGTGCCAGCATTTAACAATAAGCAGAAAGTCAATTTAGGAAGCCTGCGGACCAAAATTTATTGCTGCTATTATCTTGGTGTGATTGGACGAACGGAGGCACGTGAAAAAAACTGAAGCATGTTGGCATCAGTTACGAACTCAATCTACGGTCCAGATTCTTTTATAAAAATGAACGGTTGAAGTTAAATTAAAAAGAATACATGGATATAACTGTGACACGTTGGTATGACTATTTAAACCAATAAAATAAATTAAAAATTATTTTTTAAATAATCAAAAAAACTTAACCCCATTCAAAGATTTTCTAAATAATAAAATTTAACCTACTAACTTTTGAAACTCAAATACTCATTTATTCATTAAATTTAATAATCAATGTTAAATATTAATAATGAAAAAAAAATTTACATTTTAAATAAAAACTATTAAAATGATAATAAAATAAATTTCAAAATTAATAAAAATATAAAAATTAAGATTAAAAGAATTTTTGAAAGAGAGTCAGCAATAACACGGTTGTTTTTTAAATTTTATAAATTTTTATTTTTCAATATTTTATTAATTTTTAAAATTAATTTTATTATTATTTTAATATTAAATTATTATTTTATTATTTTATATATTTTTTATTTTTAGTTAAAAATATTTTGATCATTTTATTAAAAATATTGACATAACTGAATAAAAAATATTTTATATACGAGTATTTGAGTTTTAAAAAATTAATTGACGAGACTTCATCATTTAGAAAAATCTTAAATGAGACTAAGTTATTTAACCTTTTTAAATTAAATCAATTAAACTTATGACACGTAACCAAGGGAATAAATAAATGAAAAAGATCAAAACTTTTTGTTTGTACATTTTTCCTTCTCATTCCAAAAACTTTTTACATGTAGAGTGAGATTTCAAATCAATCAATGAAAATTAATGAAAACAGATAATGACAATTACAATTACAACGACGATAATGATAACATCTATAATCAAAACCGAACTTAGAGACTATATTTTCATCGACTAATCACTTTGTCTTCTATGTGGGTGTGTATATATATAATCTATTTGATTTTTACAACAAATTGCAAATATTGACGACCAAATGTGTGTTAATGAATGGGAAAGCATATTGAAATTGTAGCAGTCTAGCAGGATAAGAAATGGCAAGGTGCTGGGGCATTTAGTTGTATGGAATGAGGAATGAAGCAGGTGAAGCTGAAGCTGAGATATGAAAAGGTGACTGCCGACGAGAGAGAGAAAAAGAGGTAATACAAGTCCACAACAGCAAGAGCATTAGATTTGTTTGGCAAGAGATTGAGTGTATGTGCTTCTCAGAGTTTGAAATGGAGAAGACAAGTTATGTCTCTATAATTGGTTCCATCTCTTCTCTTTCAATTAAGAGACCATACTCTTTCATGTAAACACCTTCCTAATGTAAATATGAGATCAGTTATTCTAATTAATACATGCTTAAACATCTTGTAATCCAATCCCAACATTCAGATTCTCATACAAGAAATACAAAAGCCTAAAAATAAGAAAAATAAATTATAGATGTAAAATGCAAAACTTTAATTTCAATTAATTAAATGTTTATTAATTTTTTATGTAAGGATAATACTGTACATTTGATAAAACGGGATAAAATTTTATTTTTAAAGTATATTTATTTTTAGGTAATTATTATCATTATACTCTAAAAGGGTATACCAGTAATATGGACATGATTTTGTGATTTTAGCAAATCCTGGTTGGGAATAAGTGCTTCGGCCTTTAAATAAAATTCTCCCACATGCGCCTATATATATATATGTGAGAAAGAAGCTGGTCATTTTTAAGGAGCATCTAAATAACTTTACAGTGTCCAAGTAATGGAATTTATCAAGGATCTCTTCGGTAAACCTCTACATCATTTCATCCATAAAGACTTCCGCGAGATTGTTGCCCGGATGACTCTCATTGATAAATTTCTCTTCCTTGTAAGGCTGTAGCTGTAACTCCAGTTTGATTCTCTACATTAAAAAAGCTTCTGCTTTCTTTAATTTATTAAATTTAATCTAAGCTTTTACGCAGATTGTGCACTCCATTGATAAGTTGGGGATATGGCCGCATTTACCAGTATTCTTAGGTCTATTTTATCTGGAAATACGGCGACACCTGCACCAGGAGTACAATTTATTCAATGTTGGAACAACTCCCATTAGCCTTCGGTTTAATCCTGCCGATTTTCCTTACAGAACTGCAGATGGGGAATATAACGATCCTTTCAATGCAACTACAGGCAGCGAAGCTACTTATTTTGGCAGGAATATTCTCCCTGTTGATCAAGAAAACAAGGTGTGACCACACAGTGATCCTAGCAGTTGCTAAAGATGAAGGATTTAATTCCATTTCTAAAACCAAAATATTTATTCTCTATCAATTAATTTTAACTTCAGTTTGTGATGCTATTGCATAGTTACTGAAACCAGATCCGATGCTGGTAGCCACAAAACTTTTAGCACGAAAAAGTTTTGTGGACACAGGAAAGCAGTTTAACATGATAGCAGCCTCTTGGATTCAGTTTATGATACATGATTGGGTTGACCACATGGAGGCAACCGATCAGGTAAAGAGTACTTGATTTGCTTTTCCACTCTCTTCTCACCACTACTTCCTCCTTCTCTCTCCCCTCTTACTCCTCTCTTTTTCGTCGACCATCTCCCAGACCATCTTCAAATCCCAACCTTTCATTTCCCCATCTTCCATCCTCCGATCTCTCTTCAATCCTCTTTTCTTCATCCGTTGTCAAAATCCCAAAAGTACAATTCACTATCCCACTTCACACTCCACTCCTCTCAAAACAACGCCTTATCCACCCTCCCCGCAACTCAAATGATACCACCACCTCTACCAGATTAAGCAAAGATCCTCCTTTTAATCATCTCATATTCAATTGATCTCATTGTTAGTTTTGTCATCCCCAAGTCCATGGGTTCCAGGTCATTAGGTAGGTTTACAACTCAAATTATGAGTTGCAAGGCCTTAATTGTGGGGGTCATGAGGAGTGGGCGGGTTTGGAGTCTTAATTATTGGAATCATTTGGTGGTGGTGCAATCTTTTGCAATTTGGGTTAGAGGTGGACTGGAGGACAGTTGGTTAGGGTGGGCGGTCAGGTAGTGGTTAAAGTAAGGGGAATACTGTCAGATCAAGTGGTGGAAGTACATATGTGTTTGGCTCTCATATCAGTTTCAAATCCTTAAAGAGGATGAAATGAAACCTACCTCAGTGTGTGAAGTGCCACTTTTGAAACCAAAACCAAAGTGACCTTATTGTGGCCGGTTTTGCGTAATAATTGGAACCAAAACATTAATAAACGAGCAATTCTAGTTTCATCTTGTTCTTTTGCACACCATAAGTAAATATATATATATATATATATTATAAAATAAATTATTCAATTTAAAACATATTTTAACCTCAATGAGTTGGTCCACTTTTAAGTTTTTTAATCTTAACAGGAATATTTATACTCGTATCAAAATCCCGTGTCTTACTTAGATATTTGTGTAGATATTTTATTTTTTTTACCAATAATATTGAGGAGTATTATGTATAAACAATTTTGGTACCTATTTTGGGTACCCAGGTAATATACTATTATGTAATTTATTTTTAATTTATTATTAATTTAAAATTGTTCGATCACATAATAATATATTAATAAAATATAAAATAAATATAAAAATTATGTGTAAATAGTTTTATTACAGTCCTGTTATATTTTGTTTAATATCACTATACAATGCAATGCGACACACCAAAAATGACTTAATTATATATGCATGAGCAGATTGAGCTAACCGCACCAAGAGAAGTGGCAAGCCAATGCCCTCTCGCTGCTTTCAAATTCTACCAGACAAAGGAAGTCCCAACTGGCTTTTATGAGATCAAAAGCGGCTATTTAAACATTCGTACTCCATGGTGGTAAGAAATTCTTGAATTTATTTCCTAAATATTAATAGGTATAAAAATCAATAATCATTGCTACCAGTAACATTATTAGCAACAGTAGTCGACGATGGTGATGGTTGTTTTTTATTTTTATTTTTAATTAATTTTTAATTTTATTATTATTTTAAATATTATTTTATATTTTTATTATAATTTTTTATTTTGTAAGTTAAGAATATTTTTATTATTTTATTAAAAATATTATAGAATTAAATAAAAAAATATAAATTTTTAAAGATTAATAAGTATAAATTTATCTTTTAGACGGAGTTACAGGGGTGATTAAGTCCTTGTGGCCTTAACTATAAAAGGAGTCTGGTCATTGCGTGTCTTCACTTTGAAATGGCTATAATATTCATGAAGGGATGGAAGTGCTATTTATGGAAGCACCACCGAGAAATTGCAGAAAGTGAGGACGTTTAGAGACGGGAAGCTCAAAATATCAAAAGATGGCCTTCTTCTTCATGACGCAAATGGAAGCGCTTTGACAGGAGATGCTCGTAACTCTTGGGCTGGTGTCTCAACATTACAGGCTCTTTTTGTTCAGGAACATAATGCAGTCTGTGACGCCCTAAAGGTATTCATTAATCTTAGAGAAGTTTAACTATTTTAATTAAATTAATTAATAATGGTCATACTTAATTTTCGATGTTATCAGAAAGACTATCCGGATTTAGGTGATGAAGAACTGTATCGTCATGCAAGACTAGTGACTTCAGCTGTGATTGCAAAGATCCATACCATTGATTGGACGGTTGAGCTTCTCAAAACAAGTACTCTACTTGCAGGGATGCGAGCCAACTGGTAACCTTTTTCCATCAAAATTTAACCTCTTCAAGTTTTCATAAGACTACGTATAATTTTCCATGAATTTTAGGTATGGACTGTTGGGCAAGAAATTCAAGGACACATTTGGGCATGTTGGAGGAGTCATATTAAGTGGCTTGGTTGGTTCTAAGAAGCCAGAAAATCACGGCGTCCCATACTCCTTAACGGAGGAGTTCGTCGCTGTTTACCGAATGCACTCACTGTTACCCGATGACCTTCATCTCAGAGATATCGCAGCGGCACCAGGACCCAACAAGTCTCCACCTTTGAAACAAAAGTAAGGAATGTTCACTCTTTTTTTTACAATTTTTTTATTATCCCTTGCTAAATTATTCCACCGCTTAATTGTCCAAAGAGTGCCTATGCAAAATTTAATCGGGCACAAGGGAGAGAAGGTCTTGTCCAAAATTGGATTTGAAACGCAAATGGTTTCAATGGGTCACCAAGCTTGTGGTGCCTTACAACTTTGGAACTATCCTGTATGGATGAGGGACCTTGTAGCACAAAATGTGGATGGCACAGATAGGTCAAATCACGTGGATATGCCGGCTCTTGAAGGTATATACTCTAATTAAATTATCCATTGATGATGATATATAGTTTCATTTTGGTAGCATCAGATCATCTATATGTTTGATGATGCAGTGTACAGAGATAGGGAGAGAAAAATTGCAAGATACAATCAATTTCGCAGGGCACTACTTTTGATTCCAATATCTAAATGGGAAGATCTAACTAACGATAAAAATACGATTAAAGTGCTCAAAGAAGTTTATGGCGATGATGTTGAACAACTTGATCTTTTGGTCGGCCTCATGGCAGAGAAAAAGATCAAAGGTTTCGCCATTAGTGAAACTGCTTTTGTGATTTTTCTTCTGATGGCTACCAGGTAAAATAACATCAAAGATCGATTATGTATTTCCATAAATTTTATTTAAGAGAGATTATATTAAAATGTGGGTTGATTTTGGTCACGTATGCAGGAGACTAGAAGCTGACAGGTTTTTTACAAGCAATTTCAATGAGGAGACATACAAAAAGAAAGGATTTCAATGGGTGAATACTACAGAAAGCCTCAAAGATGTATTAGACCGTCATTACCCTGGAATTACACAGAAATGGATGAACTCAACCAGTGCATTCTCTGTGTGGGACTCTCCTCCAAATGTCCACAATCCCATCCCTCTCTATCTTCGAGTTCCAAAGTGAAACTCTTAGTACCAAATAAATTTCCTGGGCCGATGAGCCCAAGTGAAATTATTATATGACTCTTTCAAACTTAGGCTTATTATACTATTGGCCCAGCCTAAGAATACAAATTGTAATATTTTAATTTCGTATAATAATATTTTGGTAATGAATTAAATATGATTATGTTACCATATGAAATCAAAATAGCCTTAAATATAGACTCATTTAATACAAGAATTATTTTTTTATTTCTAGCAAATTTCAAGTAGCCGAGGATACTAAATAAGTTAAATCCCAACAAGCAACTCTTAATAAATTTGCTAGATGTAATTTACAATTTAGTAATTTCCAAAATCATCTCTAACCAAGCATCGTCCTATCCTATCATATTCATGTCATATGATTTACCTTTCAATTTATTTATAAATTTAATTTAATTTAATATAATATATGAATATAATCATATATAAGCTGAAGTAAAAATCTAACTAAAATATAGTTATTCAAAATAAAATAAAATCTTTAATTGCTAGCTCTTAACTCTCTCCACTGAAATCGCCGAACAAAAACTCTCCCCGCTTTAGATTTTCGATATTTTCCTCTTTATTCTCTGTGTCTCTTTGTTGATTACAACTTCTCACCCTCTCACATGCTCTTCTTTCTTCTCATCTAATCTCACCACTTCTTGTCTCTTTCACTTCTCTTTATCACATTTCTTCTTTCTCTTCTCTTTTTTTCTTTGTTGTTTACGCTCATCCGTATCATTTAATTTTCGTTTGGGTAATCTCAGATCTCAATTTTCGCCTCAAATTTGTGTGGGTATCTTCAATTCAGCTCAAGAGTGCTGGTTCTTTGCTAATTCTGCATTCCAGATCTTGGGTTTTCTATATTTTCTACCCCAAATTAACCTCTCCCAATGTCACAAGGTTTTTCAATTGAACTTTATTTCGATCCCGCTTTGGAAAATCAAGTATTGAAAGCATGGAACGTGTTGGCTCGCCGCCAAATCAGTACCCAACTCATTGAAATCGAGTCACGCCCTCATATAACTCTGTTTTCGAGCCCCAGTGTCGAGCCCTCAAGACTTGAGTCCATCATGAAGAGCTTTGCATCAAAGCAAGAACCTTTGTTTTTGTCTCTATCAACAATTGGGAGTTTTTGCAATGACAAAAATGTCTTGTTTCTTTCACCAACGCCTTCAGTTTCGCTACTTCAGTTGCATTCTCAGTTATGTGAAGCTATCAAGAAGGAAGGGATTGAAGTAGGAGATGAGTATCGTACTGAGAATTGGATTCCTTATTCTTCTGTTGCACAAGAAGTCCCAAAGACGAGAATGGCAGAGGCCTTTTGTATTTTGAGAGAGTTGAAGTTACCCGTTTCTGGATATGCAATGGATATAGGGTTGGTGGAGTATTCCCCTGCTCGTGAATTGTTCTCCTTTGGACTTGGTAATACCGTAGAAGCATAATATGTTTTTCATTTGGGCTTATGTAATATGTTGAATTTGATGCTTTTTAGTTTTGTTAGTCGAATGAACTTTCATTTTTGGTTATGAATGATGGAAACTTGAGCCATAGTAGGAGGGTTTCATTTTATGGTTTGCACATTTACTTGTTTATCTTATATTGTGCTTAGGATGTTTAGAAATTATACTATTGCACTCTTATTTCATTTTGTTTTCTGGGGTGGTTATATTAATTGGACTCTTGCATGGACTTGGATGTTCAGTGAACAACAACATGTTTTTTTTTTTTTTCCTTATTTGGACGGTGGGTTTCATGGAGCATGATGCCAAGTTTTTCCATAATGCAATTAATTTTAATTTGTTTTTTGGAAAGAGAAAACCTATGTTGTTCATATTTATGATGTATGGATTTGCAATTGGTTTCTCTAGGATGGAATGTGGGCTAGGGGTTTGCTGTCACTCCTGTATGAAAAGCTACTTACCTGAAATTCATGCTTTGAAATGCTAATCTAACTTCTGAAGTAATGCAAATTTAAATTCATATAAATCCTAAATATGGCATCTTCCAAAATAAATAATTCGAGTCTTGGGCTGACAATCATTGATTTGAGAATGAAAAGGTTGGTGTTTTATCATTGTAAAACGTTTCATCTAAGAATTGTCTGCCAGGGTTCTTAATTGCCTTGACAACCTTCGATTTGGCTTCATTAATGGTTAAAAGTTTAGTTGAAATTGAATCTAGAATAGGTAGCGTTGCAGGGACAGTTATCTGTATTTGGTAGCTTACTAGCATTATATTCTGTTCAAATTATTATTGAAATATTTAGGAGTGTCTCCTTTTATGCTTAGATCATTTAATTGCTCTTTGCACAGTCTTACACATTTGTCTTGCTCTGGAATCATCAATTTATGCCTTGTAATATAGCATGAGGGTAATCGCTGCTCATCTTACGCTTAGTCTGGTCATAAAATTTCAGATACTTTTTCCTGTTGGAAATGAGGTATACAGTAGCAAGCTCGTTTAATGACCTTCATTGTGTAGTCCTGTACAGTATTGGCATGGTTAAATATGATACTTTTATAATAAAAACGATTTTGTTGTAAATGGTGGCTCTCCACGGTTTGAAGTAACCCATTTTCATTTGATGTGTAAGGTGGTGGAGGCGGTGAGAAATTCTATATTAACCTCCCACCTCCATTTCACACAAAAATCATCCCTATCATTTCTATGCTTATCTTCCATCAAGTTTCATAGAACTATCTCCTACTACACTTTCTTTTCATTCTCAAATTTTTAATCCATCTAACTTATCTTTTATGTTTATTTCACTTATTATTAGGCCAAAGGACATATTTTCACTCAAGGTTTCTCTTAAAGATAAAATTATATTCTTTAACTTTTTAAAACGGCCAAAGGACTATTTCCCATCTATAGTTTGAGGCGAGGACAAAGTCCCATCCTCCAAGTTTCAAAAGTCCAGTCTTCCACTCATGGAACAATTTAATATAATTTTTATACTTAAATGACTAAAATGCTTTTTTAAAAAATAAATATTTATAATAGAATTATAAAATAATTTTTAAATTTAAATAATTTTAAAAAAATATTTAAAAATTTTAAAAAAATATAAAAAATTTTAAAAAAATTAAAATTTTTTGAAAATTTTAAAAAATTTGCAGCAGCCACCGCCGCCAACGGTTGTTGGGACCAAGGCCGGCTTTTTTCGACTATTTCCGACAGCTTTTTCTGGCGGAGGTGGCCAGATCTGGCTGCCTCTGCCAAAATTGAGGCGGCCAGATTTGGCCGCCTCCACCGAACGGGGAGGCCAGATCTGGCCTCCCCTAAAACCAGGTGGCCGGTAATGACCACCTGGCCCCTTCAGCGGCGGCCACCGCCGCGGCACTGGCAGCGGTGGTTGCTGTAAATTTTTAAAAATTTTTAAAATTTTTTTAATATATTTTTTATTTTTTAAAATTTTAAATTTTTTATAAAATTTATTTTATTTTTTATAAAATTTATTTTATTTTTTATAAAATTTTAATCTTAAAATAACAATATTACCCCTTAAATATTGCTGTTTTTTATTTGATTTAATATTAAATTGTTCCATGGGTGAGAGGCTGGGCTTTTGAAACTTGAAGGGTGGGACTTTGTCCCCGCCTCAAACTATGGGTGGGAAATAGTCCTTTGGCCTTTTAAAACCCATCATCCACTCATTAATTATTTTTTATTCAATTTTTTAATAAATTTTATAAAATTACTTAAATACCCTCATTAAAAAATAAAAAATTATAATAACATATAATTTAACATTTAAATATAAAAATATATAAGAATTTTAAAAAATATATAAAAATAACAAAAAAGCAACCACCGCAACGTTGTTGATAGGAGTAGAGGCCAAATTTTGCTATCTTCCTTTCAATAAAGGTGATCATATCTAATCATTTCTCTCATCAATTATAATTGAAAACGGTCGGTAAGGTTAAATCAATCGTGTTCAATCGTTTTTTAACACGATTGATGGTGAAAATGGTTAGATTTGGTCCGATTGCTTCTACTAAAAAAGGAGGCAGTCGATATGACCTTTATCATCATACAGGATGGTTAGATCTAACCACCCGTGAATTAAGTGGTTATCTCTGATTACTTGATTCATTTTCTGCAACCACTACCTTTGAAGATGTTATCAACAGTGATGATTGTTTTTTATTTTAATTTTATAAAATTTTAATAATTTTTAATTTATTTTAATATTTTAATTATTTTTATAAAATTTATTTTACTATTTTATTATATTCTTTTTGTTAAAAAAACAAGAATACCCTTTTGACTGCTAATATTTAACAATTGACTGTTAAATTTAACCATTGACTTTAGTCAACAAAGTAAGTAATTGGATTTTAAAAAATTAGAGGATGAGATTTTAATTTTAAAGAAACCTTGGGTGGGAATATGTCCTTTGGTTTTATTATTATCGTCTAATTTGCAAAATTGCAAACATTGAATTTTTTCCTCAGAATTATTAAATATTTAATTTATCATATTTGTTTTTGTTTATTATTTTTGCCTCGTTTGCAAAAAGCAAACAGTGAGTGTTTTCCTCACTAATATTAAACATTTAATTTATCATGTCTTCATTTATTATTTTCATTTAATCTACAAAAAGCAAAAAGTTAGTGTATAACATTAGTATACGGCGACTAAGTAAGCAATTAGAAAATTCATATCATTTTACTACGAAGAGGAGGAACAAACACTTCAACGGTGTAAATTTAGACAAATTATGCATTGTACTCTTTTTTCTTTCCTTAAGTTTTCCTAGTAAGGTTTTTAAAATGACAATTTAAACACGTCCAATATTATTTTACAATACATCAAATAATTCATTCATCTGCTTTGATATTTTATTTCACTGAGTTTTTCTTTAATAAAGTTAATGTAATTATCTGTAAATAGCGAAAATATAAGGAAGAGTATTATAAGTGGTGTTTTCCCACCACTTAAAGAATCACCACACACACATTTAGAGACTACTTTCCATTGCCAAAAGCTTCCTTCGTCATGATGGAAGACTAATATATATAAAGAGAGAGAGAGAGAGAGAGAGAGACACACACACACATGTACATATGTTAGTCTTCCTTCATGACAAAGGAAGCTTTTGGCAATGGAGAATAGTGTCTAGATACCCATCCTTATTTCGTTTGTGATATACTTCTCGATTCTGAGGTTGGAATGCTACATGACAGAAATAAAAGTTTTCCTTCGATCTCCCATCTCATGTACTTCATTTCTTCACATCTCACAGTTCTCTGAATTTCTTTTATTATATTTACAACAGATTTCGCTAGTTATAATGTTTATCCACAAGCCTTGATAATCTGTATTTCCCAGCTATTGCCTCAATTGTTAATTCGCATCCAGGCGTGGGACTGTTATTGAAGCATATTAGCTATTAGAGTTTTATTACCTTCCCGTTGAGAACAATTGTTGGCTTTATGGAGAGTGAGGCTCTCCATGGTCCTAGTGCTTTGTCTCTAGTTCTGTGCTTTTGCTTTTGTTTCTTGCGGGAGCTTAGAACACTGTGATGCCCATGAAGAAAAATCAGGCAGCATTAATCAAAATGAACTTCTCCACGCTGCTGGCTGTTGTTCCTTTTTCTTCTTTCTTTATTATTATTAACTTTTTGCCTGATAGTTTTCGTAAGTCAAGAGATATTCATCATATCAATTATCATGAGGATAAGACTTCATCTTGAGTTTTCGGTCAATTCCATGAAGCTGAAGTGCGTTCCTTTATTGACATATATGGATGCCCCTTTTCTTTTTGAAACAGATTAATTAGATATTGATCTCACATTAAATAGGCAAAAGAATCTAAATCTACCAATTTTGACATCTTTCAGGTGGGCAATAAAAATGTATTATCGACATGGAAAACTGACAGACACTGTATAAATGTGCACGACAGAGTCTTTTCTATTTAGCCGCCGCCTTTAGAAGAAATTAGCCCTGTTTCTTTTTCTAGAATCGCCACAAAAAATTCATTCCAGACATCAATTGGACCCGGTAAGCACCGATGAATGCTGTCATTGTAACCTTTCAACCATTTATTACCCTAGAATTCGCCTGGATGCCCATCATCATCGCTTGTGTGACGTCCATAATCACAAAGCTCTTGCATCTCGTGTTTCCAGTTTCCTTGCTGTTTCAGTTTCAACCATAGAACTACTAAAAACTTAGCTCTGCTTTGAATAATTGTTGGCACTGACCTGAGCCAACAGACACAGAAGTGATTCCATTTGGTTTCTGGAGACAGAGTCACCCTTAAAATGCCATTTTGTTTCCGCGAACCATGTCCAAGAAAACCTTGGCGTCAGACCTTGGAAGATCACATTCGTCAGGTTTCCTTCTCCATTTTAGAAAATCATCGTCTTTCATCCCTTGCATGAAACAATTAGTTGACTCCGGAAATGTTGCACAGCTAGAATCTGGATAACGGGATCCTCTGTCAACCGGTACCCAATGACCCTTAAACAAGTCACAATTCGCAATCCCATATTCTGAAAAGCAAATCATCCGTTATCATGTCAGTATTTCTAGTCTCCATCTTATGTGTTACATTTAAATGTTTCGTGGTGGCATATGAGGCGGCATTTTTTTCCAATTAGCAGTCAAAGTTTGACTTTAACATTATAACTTACCGAATAGAAGGCAGTTTTTCTCTAGGATTTGCAAGAAACATTTTTTCTTGTGCGTAGTCTCTCTGCTTAAACAAACCAAGCGGGAAGATGAAGACGTGTATGACTGAGGTATTATTGATGAAGATCAATGGCTTATGGGTTGATTCGAATAACGGTAGAAATCTTTTTCTGTATACGTGTTTTTGCCTTTGTATTATATATGTTTGTTTGTTTTAAGAGCTAATATATGAGATTTTGAGAAAAGAGTGACTCTGAGATTGGGGATACACGTAGAGAAAAGGTTTTGTTTTTCTGTGGAGAAGAAAGGTGATTCGGCAAGAATTCTATAAGTTTTCTTCTATCCAAAATCTTGTATTAATTGGTTTGTAGTAAAATTATTTTTGTTGCTCCATATAATGAACGTAGGGAATCATAATTATTATGGAATCACTATAAATCATTGTGTATTTGTGATTCTCTGTTTTGGTGCTTTTGCTCATTTTTTCATGTTATTGATTTTAGATACATGTTAATCTAAGTTTGAACATTAAACATGACCAAATGAAAGGATAAAAAGTCAAAGATAGAAATTAAAAAAAAAAAAAACAAAACCTTATCATTTATGGAAAAGGAAGAGATGGGGTGTCTTGAAATACGAACCTTGGTATCCTACAACTGGTGGATGCTTTTGTTTAAAGTCACGTCCGGAAAAAGGATTCAAGGGATATGGGAAATAGAGGAATAAGCTGAGAATGACGGTCGCAAGTATTGAATACAAGAAGAAACGAGCCAGTTTCCCAATGATGACACATCTCTCCGTTCCGGGATATTGACCAAGTCTTTCTAGGAATAGAGAATAAAACTTCATCTTTCAAGCAAAAGTAGAAAATGGGAAATCTTTTCCTCTGAAAAGTAAAACAATAATGAGGTTTGATCTCCGGAGAATGTGTAATGTCTTCCATCAGAAGTTAGTGAGGTACATTATAGAGGTGGTTTTTGTGTTATCTCAGAGGTATTAAAAAAAAAAAAGGGTCTCCATCGTTGTCTGAGGCAATTAATGGCTAAAGTGTGATCTGCATTCACGCAATTCAGCGAATATATGAAATTACGTGGGGGATTTTACTTGTTACCCTGACTTATCGATGGAATATCATTTCCCAAGGAAATAGTCAGTTTTTATCTGGCTTGTACATCTTCAACTTCACCTGTTTCACTTGACCAGGACAAACAGGTCTATGACCATGGACTCTCAATACAGTAATGAATGTAATTAATGTTTTTACTCTATATTTGGTTATCAATAAATACATAATTCTAGTTTAATACAACCCTTAAACCTTTCGTCAGAGGAAACAATTCTGACATGAAAAAATTATTTATTATATTAAGAGGTATGGTGTCCTATAAATATTGTCTCTGCACACAAAGAATGGTATAATCTTGCCGTACAGAAAATTTGAGCCAAAATCTTGCCTTTCGGACAAAAAATTTAAGCCACCCTAGTTGGAAAGAATCGCCATTAAGAAATCACTCCACACATCAATTGGGCCAGGCAAGCACCAATGAACACAGTCATTGTAACCCTTCATCCATTTGTTTCCCCAGAATTCTCCAGGATGGCCATCAGGTCTCATAAGCATAGCCCTTGTCACATCCAGAATCTCAAACTTTTTGTCATTATTTTTACCTTCTCTTCTTGCTCTTTCAACTTCTTCCACCTGAATGGTTCTCATTTTCCACTCGTTACCTTCCGAATCTTCGATCTCTCTTTCACTGTAGGGGCTCGTCCTGTTGCAGCTTCCCCCAGTGTTCCAAGTTCCATTCTCGAAATGGGCTGGGGCAAATGTCCTCAACAATGTGACTAAATTCCTGCGGCATTTACTGCAGTTGTTGATGTATTTGAATGTGGCTTTGAAGGCCATTCCGAGAGCGTCCACTACATCATATTTAGTGACGTTTGGTTCATTGCAATAGACGCATCCGATCACACCGGCGCCTTCGTGCAGGTATATTGGCCGAAAGAACCAGTGAGCCGTTGATATGATAGCGTAGTCTAAAATGGGGAGTTCTCTCGTCCATTTCTCTTCAACTTGGTCAAGATACATATCAAATACTCCAGAAGAGGAGCCATTCACGACTCTCTCCTCGCCAACTACCAGAAATCTGGACCAAATTATTTTCAGAGTGAACTCATGCTCAGGAAAATACCATATCCGATTCCTGTCTTCAAGATCTTTGTAAACATCAATCGGAGTTTCCTCCTGCAATATTATTTGTCAAGAAATTACACCAACTTCCAGGTGTTTCTTTTGAAAAATCAAAAAAAAAAAAAATTCTAACTTGGACCCCATTTAGTTTGACCTTATTTGTTCAAATCTTTCGATCATTACTACATTGATTCAATGTTTACAGCTAGCTGATCACCATTTTCCCGCTGGCTAATTGATTATGGTGAACTTTGATCAAGATGTTACAGTAGATGGATTTTCTGCCTAATTAGTCCAATCAGGTTGGGTAGGCCACATATCACTTTAACTTTTGATTTTCAGTTCCTTTGATTGATATAATTATTATAATGACAATATTGTTGAAAACGTTTATTTATTTATTTATTTATTTATTTTTGAAGAAATAATATTAAATCATAATGATGGTGCATGACCACTCGCGTTTTTTGTAATTTTGGTTTTTAGCTGACATAGAGTTTAGAAATAAAAACAGATTCATTGATTAAATCTATAGTTTTTTTGGATTTGGACACGACTATGTGATCAAATTAGGTAGAAAAGGATACTAATTGATCATCCCAAGAGACACCAATGGGCCCAATTTTTTTAAACAAAAAAAAAAGAAGAATTATATTTCCCTACAAAAATATAGTTATTATCTAAAAGCTCATATGTTCGGTATCGATCAAATCAATTTGTATGAATTAATTTACGTGCATTAATGAGTTTTGATATGGTATTAATAATTAGAACACAAAAATGGCACACACTGTTTTGCTTATTGTAAAGGAAATGAATGCTAAAGTTTTATGTACTGACCTGTGACAAGAGACAGAGAAGGGACTCCATATGGTTCCTGGCAACTGAGTCTCCAATGAATGCGAGTTTTTTCCCTCGGAGACTTCCAAGAAATGTCTTGGCATTAAACTTCGGAAGATCGCATTTCTCAGGTTTCCATCTCCAATTCAGAAAATCTGTGTCTTTTCTTCCATGCCTAAAGCAATTCTTCGATATCGGAATCGTTGGACAGCTTGAATTCGTGTACTGTGACCCCCCTTCAAGATCCGGAATCCATCGGCCTTTGAACAAGTCACACTTCTCCTTCTCTACAAAACCAAACAAATAAAAGGCAAACAATACATGTGATTTCAGCGTCCACACACAACCAACTCCAAAAGGGAAAAAAGTAAGGAATTGAATTAAAAGTAACCATTTTTTGATTTGCTGAATATCAGGCTTTGGTCAGTGTCTTGTTTAGCCGTTATTTTTAAAGGGTTCGGAGAGTAGAGGAAGAAGAAGCTGAAAACGGTAGTTAAAGCGAGAGAAGAAAACACGAAAGGAGCCACTCTTCCTTTGATGATGCATCGTTCGTTTTTGCAGTAGCGATGGAGTTTGTCTTGGTAAAGTGAAGAAGATGATTTCATTTTTCATCTATTCACAGAGAAAAAATACAACAAAAATACAAAGACAAAAAATTGAATTTGTCAAATTGGAATAATAATGAAGGATATGACTTGTTATGGAAAAAAAATCTTCTGGTAAACTGTTATTTATATCACGTAGGTTACAGCCTTGAAAACCAACTCGGAATTAGTATAACATATGAAAACAAAAGGTTTTATTTGGTACATAAATATCATAAATATAGGAATAATTCAAAAATAAGATTTTATCATGGTAAAAAAAATCAGATTTTTTTGTGAAAAGAAGGGAAGGACAAGAACAGTCTGAAGTTTCCGCGAGGTATTGCAGGTCGTCTGATTTAGACACATGGCGGATGTGATTTATGGTGGGGCATAAATATTTAAAACCTGATTTCGCGGCGGAAATTTGTCGATGACTCAATGCATGGAAGTCTCCACTCGTATGGTTCAGAATTTCGACTCATTATCTTTCAATCTTTAAAGTCACCCACTATCAACAGGTGATTGGCAAGTCAAGAATGAGTTTTTGGTCAAATCCAATCCCTCTCTCTTGTCCTACATGCAAACAGAGATCGCCTCCTTTGGGGTTAAGTCTGAACAATGACTTAACAGAAAGGAAATTGTCGATGTTTGGCAGTAAAAATGGTAAAAGGAGGAAGAGGGCCCCTTGCGAAAGAAGATTAGTATAAAAATTAAACCACTCAGTCCAAAGTTTCAAATCGTTGTGACGTTAATGCCGACATTCTTTCATTGTAGCAAAAGTCAGTCTGCCCTTTGAAGCATTACACGTTGAATGATATTATTATACTTTACTATCGTGACAAAACGTGTGGTGCTGGTTCTTGGATCATCGCCTTTCTTCTCAATATTCCTCATTCTTTCTTTAATTATTCCTCTCTTTAGTTTTAAGAATAACTTCCTTCCTTCTTAGCGGCCAACAATTTAAGTATATTCTTGATTTATGAGAGAATTTTGATTGAGAAATTGAGTGTTATCGTCACATACTTCAAGAAGAAACAAATGTTTGGTTACTGAGAAAGTGAAGGAAGGAAAAATGAATACTTTAGTCAGATTGCGATAAGATTTTATTTTAAGGGTAAGGATCTTTGTCTAGTAGAATATAATATAATTTACAAAAAAATAAAATTTGATTATGTTAACTATCTAAAATCATTCATTTGTCCTTTGACCCCTTTTAAAGTTGGGATTGTGACAAGGACTATTTATTTTAATTCTATGAACCATGTGAAATTATTATGACTTTGTGTTAAAATAAGTTAATTTGGTTTGCATTTGTTTGAATCTGTGCATAATCTTTAGGGAACAAATTATACTTTTGAAGGTGGGTTGGAATTGATTGGATGAGGACTTGGATGCTGTATGTCATTTGCCCCCAATATTGATCAAGAGCAATCACTTATTTAATGTTTATTTTTTCTTAAATACTTGTATTCTTAATTAATATCTGATTATAATTAATAGGGTGTTTTTAAAACCTACATGTAGATCCTAATTTGAGACGTTTTTGTTAAAAAAAAAAAAAAAGAAATTAAATTTTTGATAATTTAATTTAAAGATAAACTGAAAGCTAAACCCAAACATTGGGCTTCAAAACCAATTTTGTCAATGTATCCTGGAAGGACCCATCTTGGCCCAGAATTGCCTAAAATAAAATTAGGGTTTCTCTCCAGTTACTATTGAAGATGATTTCAAATTATGTCTTACAATAATTTACTTTATAAAGCTTTTCATTGAAGTGTAGATATTAATTCTAGTTTAATTTTATACTATATGAATATGAATGAAGATTCTGCAAAATTTATCAACTTACAATTTCTCCTTGAGCACAAAAAAAATTCCTCCAGAGAATATGCACCTTGAATTATTAGGTTTTGTTGTCCAACCATCTTGTAGCAAGTTGATCAGAGAAGCTCAAAGAATGGAGATGATAGGCCAAATGGGCTGGTCAATAGGCAAACATCCAATGCAAATGATGATAGCATTTACGTGTTTGGTTGAAGCTAGAGTTAAGTAAGCAGCTAAGCATTTGGACCCTTACAGATTTTGATGATGAGATTGTGTAGTGCCATCTCCGAATCCCATTGGGTTGCCGAGGAATTCTGAAAGTGGGCTAAAGTCAAGGGGAAACTCAGATGATACTTAGGGTCATTCAAATGTTTTAAATTTACAACTATTCATTCTGGTCTAGTGTCAGTGTCTCCCTCAAGAATCAAGATAAGAGTCTGCTACTATTCTTTCTGTACACAACCCATGTTATTAATTAATATGCCAAATGGCCTACAAAACAATTCTGATTATTGTCATTTATGTTGAGCACATACATTCTCCTATTTGTTTCTGGCTGAAACTGAGCAATATAATTGAAACGATGACAGTAGGCATTAGTGAAAATTGACATCTGACCAGACTGTGTTAAAAAAAATAGACGAACGCTCCTTTTGTAGCTGATGGTAGCCTTCCTATGCCCGTTAGATGGTGCTGTCTTTGGGTGAGGAAGCACTGGAATCAATGTTTACTATTTGTATAATATATCTGATTGCAAGCATGGTTTTGAGAGTGTCGGCAATGCATAAAACATATTCGGCCATTTTGTTCTTAAATTTCGAAAGTCATTTCCTCTGGTCCACTGAACTGAGCCCGCTCTATCGATTAGATTCCTGTCCATTGTTTTCAGTGAGAAAGGTACTGGCTTGTTCTTATTATGAAATGACTATCAATTGTTGAATTGGATAGGTAACACGCTGGGGCAGGCCGGGAATAAAATCCCTGCTTTTGAATGCAGTCATCCCTGCTTTTGATTTATCCCGGTTTGATTGACAGATTTAATCCTCTTTCCTAGAGAATATAATTTTCACAGGATGGATCGTGTAGGATTCTACTTGCTTCTCTAAGACCACTCCCCCAGAACATTTCAACGAGAGTACAGAACAAAGAACTGCCTCTACTTTTATTGTAAGTTGGCCATTGATTCAGACTTTAATCCACTGAATCATCTGAATTTTCTAGTACAACAACTTACCAAAGAAAAATTTTCTAGTACAATTACTCGGAAAAAAAAGTATTTTATATATATATTTCCTCTGAGAAGAAAAAAAAATATCACAGTAAGTACCATGAGTTTTCTTTGTAGGTTTGCTAGATATTTAATTAAATGGGTAAATGACTATTTCCCAGCCAAGGTTTTATGAATTAATTTTCTTGCCCTTTAAATTTGAAAAAATTGATTCTTCAGCTATATGTTAAATTTGTTAAAAAATCTATTAATTTTTTTTATAAAAATGTTATCAAGAAAAAAAAAACCACAAATTAAATAACATTTTATTCTCAAAATTTTATTTTTTTAATTTAATTTAATTTAAAATAACAAAAAAATTACTAATACAAGAATAGATAAAAATGTCAATGACGTATAATCGTATATTTACTAGATAAATGGTAATTTTTGAAAATATTAGGGGTATTAGTAAATTTTTAGGGGATTTTTTAAAATTCAAAAAATTTCTAGAATGTTTTTAAATTTTTTTAAATTTTAATAAACCTTAAAACAGTTTCAAAAGCGATAATCAGACTCCAAAGAACTAAATAAATATTACAAAATAAGTATGTAAATGTTATATTACAAATTATCGAGACTGTAATTATATTTTAATATATGAGGCTGAATTTGATACATATATATATAGAGAGAGTGAATATGATAAAATCTAAACAAGATAGGAAAATTATATATTTGTCTCTAATAAATTTTAAAAAATAACATTTACACCCCCACAATAATATTGACAATTCAACTTTGTAAGGATGTTATTGCAATATTTTAAACCTAAAAAACAAAATGATTATTAATTATACTCATATTATAATATTTGGACAAAATAACATAAACATTTTTTTATTGTTAAAACTAATAACTGATTTTCACAAACGAGTAGAAAATTGGTTTTTTTAAATTTAAAATGGTGAAAATTTGTTATTTCATTCAAACTTCGGGGAGAAGTCATTTGGCCTAATTAAATTAGCCAAACTTAAAGGATTAAACAAAATTAACAACCCAAAAAAAAAAAAAAATTTAAGTGTTGAAAATTGAATTTGAAATATTGGAAGTGAGTTTGAAAAGCATGAGTATGTTTTAAATATAATAATTTAACTCTTACTAAAGTTTGAAAACTCACAAATCAATTCTCAAAATCTTTTGAAAACCCTCGTTCTTTAAAAAATTATTATATTCACCTCAATATTCTAAAAATACCATTATAACCCTATTTGTTTGTAATATGATATTTCCATTCTCAATTTATTATATTTTGTTTAATTCTTTCAAATGTAATTGCCATTTTTCAATGTTCGAGGGGGTATCATCAAAATTTAAAATTTTGAAAACACCTTCAAATTTTTTTGAATTTCCATAACCATTAAAAAAATTTTAACACCCCTATCATTTTCGAAAATAATAAGTTTTTCCCTAAATATATGATTATATGTTAAAAAAAGAGAAAAAAAAAAAAAAGGTGAAGGTAAAAGGAAGAGGAAATAAGTGAGTTTTTATAGAATTTGAATATTTAAAAAGTTTATTTTCATTTTTTGTTAATATAAGATTACATGATAATTTGAAAAAAAAGAAACTATAAATACTCAAAAAACTCAAGATGAGAGAAAAGAAATGTCTCTAGCACCTTATTCAAATGTAATGGGAATTATTATCTATGTCATGATGTGTATGCATTAAAACATTTGTTTTGCTATTAGGTTGGTCAGATGATACCAATCAAACCTTAGGAAAGAGCACTGAAGTCTATCGAGAGAATATTGAGATATCTAAAATGCTATATTAGGGATCAAATTTGTGACTAGTTGGCTACTAAGGTGTTGATTAGGGAGGTGACATAGACTAAAGCAAATACACCTCTAGTTATGCATTTTTACTACAAAATGATGCAATATCTTAGAGTAGTAAGAAACAAACATGCATAGCTTTATCCACAATGGAGGCTAAGTTTAGGGAGGTGACATAGACTAAAGCAAATGATGCATAGCTTCAACGATTGTGTAAGAAGTTGTTTAGTTAAAAAGATTTGTCATGAACTTAAATATACATGACTATGTTGTTAGATCAATAGTTGTCCACTATAATAATTAAGTCATAATTGCTTTTTTGAAATATTTCAAGTTTCACAATAGAACCAAACATATCAACACTAGATATAATTTTATAAGAGACATTATCACGAAGAAAGAAGTGAGTGTACAATACATTACTATACTATCTTAGCTTGTTAACCTATGGTTATGTATAATTCAATCTATGAAAAATGATTAAAAAAATAGTTAAGTTTGAATTAAGAATTACAAATAAAAAGGAAAGACGTACTCAGTATACGTACCCATTAGTCGACCAATTTTAAATATGTGCGACTTAATCATAGATATCTAAATAGATAACACAATCATTTTAAAGAATCAAAGATATTGGGGTTATTAGATAAGTTTAGGCATTAAGACACTAACAAAATTTTCTTTTATCGAAGTGATTATGTTATTCCTAATAGATGCATAGTAATAATCTCCCAAGTGCAGATTGCTCTTAAGGTCGCACAGCACATTGTATTGTTGTATTTTGTATTTAAACATGTGGTTTAAATTTTTCATCAAAAGATATTAGGTTTGGATCAACCTGACTCAAATTTAGATGATAACTGTCAATAGCGATTGATAGTTGGGACATATATAATGCCCTATAACTACTGCAGTTTTAAAGTCAATTATCAAAATACGCATCTAGTTGCCATGCAATCAAAAACATTTGGGTTTTCGATCACTTCCTACTCAATTCAGGCAAACTACAATACTCCAAGTACGTAATTCTGTCAATTTAATTTACTGTCAAAACTTAATTTTTTTAAGAGAATTAATTTCATAACTTTATAAGGTATACTGAGAAATGCGGCTTTCATAATCTATTAACACTATCAACAGCTAAGTGCTAATAGTTTTACACTTGATATTGGACAAACATGGTTGGGCATGTAGTTGCATCTTAAAATGATGAGACACTCACGATTTTCTTCATATAATTGATCACACAGCTCAGAGAAGATATCATATGGTAGGTAAAATGTCGGCCTCATATATTTCTATTTTTTCATTGAAACTGAACATTTGTCACCTTATGGGTACTGTGCTGTAATTGTAAAGGGAATGAACACTGTGCATCTTCAACCAATGCCTGTGCAAGGAAACCGAGTACGTGATAATATTCAAAACAGGATTTTCTGAATATCAAACTGTTTGATTAAAAATAAACAAACAAATAATAAAAATAATGCTGAGAGACTAATTAATTACTTGATTATATTCGGAAGATCTATAATTTGTAATACATAGTACCCACCATCAAAGGGTCAAATTTCATAAGCCTGGTACTGTATTATATATTAAAATGAAGGGGACACCCATGTCACATGGGAGTTGAAGCAGAAGCTGTGTCCTCACATGTGAGCCTGCCAAAAACCCGAAGACAAAATCGCTTTGAGATGCAAATTTATCAGCTGCCATGTTCCTGGGCTTTGCATGCTGTATTAACCCCTTAACTTGCCATGTTAGGTTGCCAGGATACATCTCTACCCATCTAATCCTAAACCCAGAAAACTCGGTTATCTGAAAATGACAAAATTAATCCGTACCCTCTTGCTCCATGTCCTCCCTCTGACGGCTTTTTCATTATTCTCTAACTTTGCATAAATATGATCCCAACACACATCAAGATGGATAAACCCCATTTGTTCTTTCAGTTTAAACCGTAATTTTATAGTTTCAACGTTGAAATTTAGACTTTATTATTAGAGATAATTAATAATAATAATAATAATAATATTATTATTATTATTATTATACTGTTATTTTTCTGCAGAGTATTGAAATCAGAGTTATTAAATGCATTTGGATATTTAAAACATAGGAGAGAATATAGTCAGTGTCTTCAGCAATTAGTACTTCAGGGGGTTATAATTGATGAACTTGTCCAGCTTGCTAGGCTTCTTCACATGGGCTACAGATATTTTTTAATTTTCCAGTCCCCACTTCAGTACATACTGCCTTGTATAATTCTTTGCATACGAAAATTTGTATATTACAGGTTAGTTATAAATCTTAAAGTATAATTTGGTTGATACAGAGAGAACAAGAATATGAATTATGAGCCTTCGGGGAATTAAGCATTTAATAATTTAATTCACGGCAAGTAATGAAAATAGTTTATTACATTCGAATGGTAGAAAAAAGTTCAGGTCTTGTAATAAATTTGTGATGAATTTGTCTTAATTTGCACACTCTAATGAAGTGCTTTATTAGAAAGGCCAAAGGAGTTGCTCCCACCCATAGTTTGAGGTGACGACAAAATGCCACCCCCAAGTTTTTAAAAACCCAATCTCCCACCTTTAGAAGTATTTTTTATAATTTTTATACTAAAATAACTAAAATACCCTTTTAAAAATTAAAAAATTATAATAAAATTATAAAATAATTCTTAAATAACATATTTTCAAAAAATTTAAAAAAAATTAAATTAAAAAAAAAAGACAACAGTCATCGCCGTTGGTGCAGACGGCAGTGGTCGCGGCTAACAAAGTCAGGTGGCTGTTTCCAACCATCTGGTTTCAGGAGAGGCCAGATCTGGCCTCTTTGTTCGGTGGAGGCGGTCAAACCAAAAGGAAAGGTCGGAAACTACTGGTAGGGCCAAAGACAGCCCTTTCTAATCGTTTTCGACTAATTTTTCAGACAGAGATGGTCGAATCTGGTCTCTCCTGAAATCCAGTGATCAAAAATGATCACCTAGCTTTGTTAGCTACGGCCAACTCTGCTAGCACCAACGACGGTGGCTCTGGCCACCTAACTTTGTTAGCTGCGATTAATTCCGTCGACACCGACGATGATGGTTGTTGTTTATTTTTTAATTTAATATTTTTTAATATTTTATATTTATATAAAATTTATTTTATATTTATATAAAATTTATTTTATTATTGTTAATATTTTAATATTAAAAGGATAAAAATATCCTTGAATTATTACTGTTTATTAATATATTTAATATTAAATTTAATTAGAAGGTGGGAGTGGATTTTTGAAAATTTGGGGGTGACAATGACCAACGTCAAAATATCGGTGGGAACAAGGCCTTTCGCCTATTAGAAAGAGCAATATGTTTCTCAAAATTGGTGAGACAGAGTCTGTACCAACTTGGCTAATGTACAGCCAAACGCTCAATTAATTATAATTATTTTGAATCATTAAGATTTAACGGAGTCAATTAATTCGTCTAATCATAATCCCTCCCAAGAAAGAGAAGCTTCTTTGAAGTTTGTTATGAATCCTTCATTTTCTACAGTAAGTGATTCAAGCTGCCCAGGTCACTTTTAGCTGTCGCTCTTGTATTTTCCACATAATTTATCTCCTAAGTAACCTCTAATTTCCACATGATTAATAATTTATTATTAATATTGCTGGACTTGCCATCTTTTTTAATGAATTTATTACTATGGTAGCTGGAGTCGTCATTACCCTTATGAAGTAACCGAAATTAATCACTTCGTTTCCTATATTAATACTTGACTGAAATCAATTGTATGAAAACAAGTTCGTGTTTTTCCTCTTCCTCTATCATGTCTACATTGTGTCTTGACTGTCCAATCTCAATTGTCAACTTCTACGATTAACTGTTTCCATTCTAGGTTCAATGATCGGGATTTCAGTGGATAACAGCTGAAATATTGACTGTCATTTGTTTTGATTTTAGTGGTGCACAAATCTCATCACTGAGTTTTAAGTTCAATTCTTTGCTTCTCTTCTGAAAACTCGATCTGGGTATCAATGGCTCCAAACTCAGTTATGGTGACTATGGAGAAGTCTAGTAATGTCTCTTTAGAAGAGCTCAATGACTCAGATTCAACGTTGTTTCCCGAGAAACAAAAGGGTGTAAGTCCTAAGCAATTTACATGGTTTCTTTTTCTTAAAGTTCATAGAGTCTTTAGCTCTCTTTCGTGGCTTGCCAGGGCTGTTCAAACCATGTTTGTTTCAGCTAAGAAACGTATTGCATTGTCTGAGGTCAGTGAAGATGAGCCTAAAAGCAGAGGAAGATTGTATAGGTTTATCAAAGCGTTTTTGGTTTTATCAATTGTAGGTTTGGTTTTAGAAGTTGTTGCACATTTCAAGAAATGGAACTTGAATCTGATGCAGCCGTGGGAGGTGCAGGATCTTGTGCAGTGGTCTTATATGGCGTGGTTGTCATTTAGAGTCGATTATATCGCTCCATTTGTTAGAACACTATCAAGATTCTGCACTGCACTCTTCTTGATTCAATCTCTTGATCGTTTAGTTCTCTGTCTCGGTTGTTTCTGGATTAAGTACAAGAAGTTGAAGCCTAAGATTGAAGCCGAAGCTCATGACATTGAAGACTCTTCTTCTTTTTTTCCAATGGTTCTTGTCCAGATTCCAATGTGCAATGAGAGAGAGGTAAAACAACAAAACTAAACTAAACTTGTCATACTTGTGTTTAAATTCTTTCTGGGTCTGACTTTGAAGTCGTGTGTTATTTAGGTGTATGCACAATCCATATCTGCAGCCTGTCAGCTTGATTGGCCGAAGGACCGGATTCTAATTCAAGTTCTAGATGATTCAGATGATAAAAATTTGCAGCGATTGATTCAAGATGAGGTCTCTTCTTGGCGGGAGAAAGGAGTTAACATAGTCTACCGACATCGATTAATCAGAACTGGTTACAAAGCTGGCAATCTTAAATCAGCCATGAGCTGTGACTATGTTAAGGACTCTGAATTTGTTGCCATATTTGATGCAGACTTCCAGCCCAATTCTGACTTCCTCAAACAAACTATTCCCCACTTTAAGGTATCATGTAAAGAGTAACTGGAATAATTTCAAACTTCCAGATGAAATGTTATGTTAATGATTACTGAAGCTATCTGCGACATTTTGCAGGACAATCCTGAACTTGGTCTTGTGCAGGCTCGGTGGTCTTTTGTGAACAAGGATGAGAACTTGCTTACCAGGCTGCAAAACATCAATTTGTGCTTCCATTTTGAGGTGGAACAGCAAGTCAATGGGCTTTTCCTCAATTTCTTCGGATTTAACGGTACTGCAGGAGTTTGGAGAATCAAAGCCCTGGAAGAATCAGGAGGCTGGCTTGAAAGAACAACAGTTGAAGACATGGATATTGCAGTCCGAGCACACTTGAATGGCTGGAAATTCATCTTCCTTAACGATGTCAAAGTCCTCTGTGAGTTGCCGGAATCCTATGAAGCTTACAAGAAACAACAACACCGCTGGCATTCCGGTCCAATGCAGCTCTTCCGTTTATGTCTTCCTGCAATTATAACTTCCAAGGTAGACTTCAAACTCCATTTTTAATCTCTTCGTAGATTCCTAAACAATAAAAATCTTTATCTCTGACCAATAGATCTTATGTTGAATGCAGATATCAACATGGAAGAAGGCAAACTTGATATTTCTTTTCTTTCTTTTAAGGAAACTCATTCTTCCCTTTTACTCATTCACTCTGTTTTGTATTATATTGCCATTAACCATGTTCATACCGGAGGCAGAGCTCCCCATTTGGGTGATTTGTTACGTCCCAATTTTCATGTCTCTTCTTAACATTCTCCCAGCTCCAAAATCCTTCCCTTTCTTGGTTCCTTATCTCCTCTTTGAGAACACAATGTCCGTCACAAAATTCAACGCCATGGTCTCCGGGCTATTCCAGCTCGGAAGTGCATACGAATGGGTGGTGACAAAGAAGACAGGAAGATCATCAGAATCCGATTTAATCGCCTTCGCCGAAAGGGAATCAAAATCTTCAACCGACGAGAAAATCCTGAGAAGACACTCGGAGTCCGGGCTGGAACTGTTAAGTAAACTCAGGGAAGAAGAAAAAATCCCCCCATTAAAGAAGAAGAAAAACAGACTCTACAGGAAGGAACTAGCACTTGCATTTCTTCTACTCACAGCAGCCGGAAGAAGTTTATTATCCGCACACGGAGTCCATTTTTACTTCTTGTTGTTCCAGGGTCTGTCGTTTCTTGTTGTGGGATTGGATTTGATAGGTGAGCAAATAAACTGAAAGTGAAAAAACATGCATAATTGTAAGTTTATACAGATGAAGAACAAAGTCCCAGGGCAGTTGAAAATTGAACTAGGACTGGAATTGAAGTTGATTATAGGAAGAAATTCAAAATCAGTTAAAATTTGGTTTCTGAATTAGTAAGGTATGTTTAAGAGATGAAGGTTTGAGTTTATTAGACACTCATATATGTATAAAATTCCTTCCTTTTTTAATTTGTATTTCATTTTCTAAATTTCAGTGAAAGCAATATAATACTTTTCTTTTTCTCTTTTGTCCTTTTACTAATCCAAATTAGTTGCTAAATCAGATATCAGGGTTGTAAAAGAAACTAGCCACGCTAACCAAGGAAATTCAATAAACCTTAAAACTAGGAGTCATGCAGGCTCACTGTTCGGCGGAAGAATAGCTTTCTCACGTTACTCTTTTGATTTCCCTTCAAAAATAATTTCTGGCATTCTTTTGTTTAAATTTAAATAATATTTCTGAAGTTTGTTGAAGTACTGGGGAAGTCATTGGTGGCCATTTCAATCACGGCAGTCCTCATGAACTGGCACAGCCTTCTCTCATTGTCAAGAAGTCCTTATTCGGAGCTGGGTCTGGACTTGACTACCAACATTTTGTAAATTTTGGAACTTCTTAACTAAAATTCAACACTTGAAATCCAACTGTGCAAAAGTCTTATGTAATAATTTTGACAGAATATTGTGTTACTGTTACATCAGAGTGTGATGTTTCAGATACTCTGAGAAGCCACCTCCCCATAACTCTCTTTTTCATAGCTTTGCCGACCTGTACGCCATCATGGGGGCTTGGGGTCTGGCTCATGGGCTAACCGGATACAGTTTGTTAAAAATAATAAAACAATATAACAAATAAAATTATTTAAAATTTTATAAAAATATATTTAAAAAATATAACATAATAGACCAATCAATAAAAGCACGTGAATCATCCCCCTGGAGGCCGACAAAGGCATGACTTAGGGGTCTTGGGCCGTGCCATGGGCCTTAGCTTGCTTGTGGGTCAAGTTAGCCTGCAAAGTCAATCAATAGGTAACATCAGAGACAGCTTGAGGCGACTTACTAAAATCTCAAACAGATTTTTATCTGTTTTTTTTTTTTTTAGTTTAAAAAATTTAAATTATTATTTATAATTTTAATAGTCAAAAAATATTTATAATATTTTATTCAAATATTATAAAGTGTATTTAAAATATGAATGCATTTTTTAAATTTTATTTAAGGTAAATTAATTTTTTTCTATTTTGTTTTAGAAATTATCATATTCACTTTATATATTTTGGAAATATATATAATCTCAATAATTTATAATATAATATTTATACTCATAATTTATTATTTTTAAAGTGTAATTATTATTTTTAAAATTACTTATAAAGCAATGAGAGGCATACTAAAATTAAAAAATTGTAAAAATATGTCCAAACTTTTTCCAATTAAAACCCCTTAAAATTACTTTGACACCCCTAATATTTTACAAAAGTATATTTACCTCTAAGATACAATTAAATTTCATTAACACCCTTATTTATATTTATACTAATAAATTTTTATTATGTTTAATTAAAATTAATATAAATTAGAGTAAAAAACTATCTAATAAAATTTTGAGGGCAAAGTGTTATTTAACTTGAGACAATTTTTATCTTTCTAACAATTTTATAAAAAAAATTTAGTAGAATTTATTAACAAATCTAACAAATGCATTAAAATTTTGTTTTTTTAAATTTTAACTGTAAAAAGTCATTTCATCAAACTTTGTGTGGGAAACAGAGATTTGGCCAAACCAAGTTTATGTGAATGATTTTACTATAACAATATAAAACATATTTCAGTTTGTGTAAGTTTAATTAATTAGATTAACAGGATTTTATAGATTTTTATTCACCACTCTAATATCTAACCAAAGATCTCCATTTCATACCGACCTTTGAAAACATTAATTTTTCACCCTCACAACTTAATTATTTTACTTAAGAAAAAAAATTTAAATTATTTTACTAAATTTTTTTATTAAAAAATAAAATCAAATAATAAATTTGAATGAATTCACGTATGTAAATGCATATTTCATTATTATTGATATCAATGATTTAAAATAACGTTGAACATACAAATTGTTGAAATTAGAAAAAAACGAATGATTATCGGGTAAGTGTGTTCCGACCGTGCCTCTTGAGATGAAACGTAATTTTTATTTGTTAACCGAAATCGGGGTTCTTTGCTATTCGACATTATATAGGTAAGTGATATTTTACTTGCAAGAGAGTTAATTGATATTTTATTTAAGGGATTTTCAAATAATTATATTTCCAAACTGATTTCATGAATTATTACCTAAAAACAATTAAATATGAAATTATTACCTAAAAAACAATTAATATTCATTTTGATTTCATGAAATTATTAACTGCCAAAATAAAAGATTCAAAATTTATTTCATAAAATTATTTGGTAAAAAATAATTAAAATTATTACCTAAATATAATTGATTTCAAATTGATTTTATAAAATTACCACCTAAAAAGTGGTTAAATGGCCAAATTAATTTCATGCCTGAAAAGAATAATAGAAATCCAATTTGATTTTATAAATTTATTACCAAAAATAATTGAGTTTTCAAATTATTTTAATAAAATTATTAATTAAAACAATAATTAAATTCTCATTTGATTTCATAAAATTATTACTTAAAAAATAAATTTTCAATTTGGTTTCTTGATTTATTACCTGAAAAATGAATTTCCAAATTAATTTTATGAAATTATGATTTAAAAAAAAAAGTAAATTTCCAATTATAAAGTTTAAATCATTAAAAATAGAAAATATCAATTAAACCCGTGGGCTTTAACAACTAGTAATATATTTCCATCAACAATTTATCAGACTTCACTTAAAAAACACAATATTCATCATAAAAAAAAATAATAATAAATCCATAACCGAAAATCGAACCATTAAGATTGAAACAAACACAAAAAATCTTTAAAAATAAAAGTAATAAATATTTTATACTAATTTTTTCATGTTTTTTGTAAAAAAAAAAAAAAAGAAACTTTTATAAAGAGTAACTTTAGTTAAAAATTCTATATTTTTGTCGAATTTTTAGTTTGAAAATAAATCAACTTTGATTGAAACTCTTTTTTATGTTATAATAAAATCGTTCAACCTTATTCTAAACATTATACATATAATGTTTGGAGTGCTGACTAAAATCATGAATACCCTCTAAATACCCTTTAGAGGGTTGAACTAATTTGCTATGTTGGACACACTTTTAATTTTTCTGGGAATGGGGATTTCCATTTGAAAAAAAAAAGAAAAAGATACTTACACTAATCCTACAAGTAAGGGTGGATTTAAATTGAGCCGAACTTAAACACTTCCTGATTGGAGTTCAATTGAATAAAAACATGTTTAGCTCAAGTTCTTTGAACCAAAATTAATAGTAGTTTAAGTTTAGTTTAAAAGAAAAATGGTTCAATTTAAGTTTAAATAGAATTTATGGCTTAAATTTATAACTTGAATTTATGATTTTAGTTTTATAATTCATTGATTAAACGACGTCTTTTTACTCAATAATAAAAAATATAATATTATTTTGATAATTATCAAATATAATTTAAATTAAATTACGAGACAAATTCAAATTGAATTAAATCATTTTTTAATTTGTGAGTCAAACTTTCTTTAACTTAAATTCAATCTAATTTTATAAATGAATTGATCTTCTTAAATTAAATTTTATTTGAATTTAAATTAAATTAAACCGAATCAAACTGACTCTCAAAACTAAACCAATTCAGTTTGCGTCCAATCCTATAAAGTATATTATATTTTGCAGATTAATTTGTTCGGGCAAGACTTTTGGGACAAAAATTTTTTGTTGCCCTTCATTTTTTTAGGATGTTATTAGACGTGAAGAATATACATTTATAGTATGTACAAAAAATGGTCCCTATTTTTCATATAACTATTATTATTTTTTTTTTTCATTTCTAATAAAATGTGTATAAGAAAACATGGGTTTCTTATGTTACCCCTTGGAAAAATATATTATGGGATTTGACCATGACTTGACGTGGAAATATACAGCCGGGCTCACCGGCATGCATGGCTGTGTCTCTGGAAGACTATAATATTATTGCCTTGAAAACCAGACGCTGCGTACTACCTAAAAAACAAGAACTGCATCGACCGTCTAACCTGTTTAAAAAAAGGGTCACTGTCCCTAACCTCCCCTGAGGTTTGATTTTTATTTTGTCACCCCCAAAGTATTAAATAATGTCTATTGTGTGTTTTCCCGGCGAGTGGGGGTTAAATTTGGGATTCTGTTACGGCTAGCTGTTAACCCATTATGGTTGGATTTGATTATAGTGGTTCACAGTGGCCAAGGTTGATTGTTTTGTGTGTGTGTGTGTGTGTGTGTGTGTGTGTGTGTGTGTGTGTGTTTGTTTTATTTTATTTTATTTTGTATTTATAATGGCTTGATTTTCTTGTTGTTGGCTGGGAATTTGGTGGTGGTCGACTGGTCGGTTGCATATAATTTCTGATAGGGGCGTGCTGCTTTCTTGGTGGCTCTTTTTTGCAGTGGTGGAGTGCTATGATGAGGTAGCTTATGAGTTTAGATTTGTAAATTATTTGTTCTTGACTGTGATGTTGCGGTGGATGATTTGGCAAAAACATAGCTTTTCGCCCTTCTACATGCACCGAATTCTGTGTATTCGTAAGTTTTTATTTCCATGTTCCACAAGTGTTTCATTGTTGGTGAATGGGTAACAGGTAGAGGAGACTGGCGAGCTGTAACTTTCTTTTTTCCAGCCTTTGCCTTGTGATAATTATAGATTCAACCCTATTTTTTTCGAAAATCTGTTAACATAAGGCATTGAGAGGGAGATTAGGGACTTTCAAATATAAGAGGAGGTGAGATTGCTACTTTTTACTTATTGGGTATCATTATAGAAACTCAAATTTGAAGGGAGATCAGGACAATGTCTTTAAAAAAAAAAAAGAGTCAGTATAGTATTTTAGAGAATGACTATTCTCAATCCGAAGATGTCAAAATGGCAAGTTTGAAGAAGGGTATTCTTCAAATCTTTTAGATACCTCCATAAAAATAATGTGATTCTCATTAAATCATATCATTCTAATGTAATTCTTTTTCAATACCTCCTAAAACTCTTCTTCCTCCTCCTCCTCCAATCTTCATCTTGTTCACATCCTCCAACACTTCCAATACCTCCACTAGGAAGAAAATGAATGAGATTCAAATTGTAGGAGTTCAACATAATGCATTTCAAATTATTGCATCAATTGAAAATGAAAGAAGAAAACTATTACATCAATAGACGAAGTCAATGGTGAAGAAGTCTAACTCCCTTCTTCAAATCTCCACAATTGTCAGCTTGTGATGTTGGCTTGTATTGTTGTTTTTTTAGTTGGGTGCAACTTTGATAGCCTTGGTATTGATGACACTGTAGGAATCTTGTTGATGAAGTATAAGAGGATTAACACAAACAGGCGAAAGAATTGTTAATTGGTTCTGAAAACAGGGTCTTTTGTTTTTTCCTTCAATATGGGCATTTTTGTCTTTTCATTTCTACCCTAAAATATAACCATTGTACTACCAAAACACGTTACAAGATGAGAATTTGTCATTTTTTGATTTTAAGAGTCGGAATTTGTCAAGTTGGAATAGTTGTTCCACTATAGAATAATAATTTGTCTTTGTCAATATACCTGACAAACAAGTAATAGGGTATGCGTTCTAGGTTCTCGGACTCGTGCCTATGTAAGCATAGTTTTTACAGCCAGGTTGGGTTTACCCGTGGATACACTCAACATAAAATTTAGAAAAAAGAAAGTTATCAAGAGAGATGACTTCAAGCTCATCTCTCTCACTTCAACACACTTTAATCTCGACTACTCTCAGCTCTTCTACTTCAATCTTGTAACAAAATCCACCCTACAGATATGTCTAGCTACTAAATATTGTATTATCTCTGTTATCCCTACATTTTGGTATCTTGATGAAAACTGATTTGTAAGTCTGAGATTCATTGCTAGAGTATTTTTTTCAACATCAACACTAAAGAATAGAGCATCAGTTTGAGAAACGGCGACGAGGTTTTCCTTTTGGATTTTTTTTTTGGTCTACTTTTAGGAGTTACTTTGGCTTATTTTATGGTTTTGACTTATGGGTCTGGTTGGAAATTTGGATTTATGGAAAACTTTTGTGCGTTTTTGTTTTGGTGTTCGTGTATGACGAATGTGCACTACTTATGGATTCGACGAAATTTATGGCTTTAATGTCAGTTTTACAAATATTTGTATGAATTTAATGAATGGATTTGGGGAAAAATTAACTATGACAAATTGCATATTTATTTAGGCCAATGGGACATATTTCCATCTAATGTTTGTTGTAAAGATAAAATCTTAATTTTTAATTTTTAAAATTTTAAATATTTGTTCGTTGAATAAATTTAATAATTAAATTTAATAATAAAACAAATTTTATAAAAAATAATAAACTAATATTAAAATAAATTATAAAAAAGTTTAAAAATTTTAAAAAATAAAATAAACTAAAAGATAAAAAACAATCACTACTGTTGACAATATTATTGACGATGACGACTATTTATAAAAGAATTAAAAAGTCGAATCAGGATTGCTTTTATATATTTATATTTTATATATTTAATTTTTTTAATTTATTTAAATATTAAATCAAATTTTTATTATGTGTATTTTTTTACATTAAAACAGTTTAGCTATTTTACTAAAAATAAACAAAAAATGATGAAAAATGATCCATGATGAGTATTTGCAATCATTCAAAGTTGGAGAGGTGGGTTTTTGTCTTTTCACCAAACCTTGGTTGGGAGTCCTTAGGCCTTTTGTTTATTACTTAAGTTGATTGCATTGAGACTGTACCTTTTCATATTTATGACACGAAAAATGTGTGCTTGCATTGTCTTTAAAATTTTAACATGAGAGTATAAATTGGCTTGCCCAAATGGTAAGAGATGGTGGGGGCAAGAAGAAGAAGGCAATAATGGCAACTGCGTAATTGGGACGATGAAGAGGTGGATTGGACAAAGAAGAAGAGCATGAGGTGAAAGAATTTGAAAGAAGAAAAGAAAAATTCTATATGAAAATTCAATATTTGAAGGGATTTTTTTTTAAGTTTTGAAAATCTGCGACGATATAATAGTTTTAAAAAATAAAATAGTTAAAGGTAATAAGATATGTTAACTTTTTAACACTATGTAAGGTTGCTTTTTTTATTAATTAAATTTGATTTTTGGTGAAAAACAATAAATTATGCCGTCAAAAGGTGGCAACAGTTTTTTGACCAAAGCCTGGGTGGGAACATGTGATTCACTCTTAAATCCATGCATGGCAGGTTGTCAAATGCTCTGGAATCAATTGAACTGTTGTGGATGGCTGCGAAGCCAACCATAACATAGTTTTAATATAATGAAAATTAAAAAAAGAATTTATGAAAAAATATAGTGCCAACCTCCAGCTCCAAGACACCGACATTCAAACCTCGAACTTTGACAATCAGATTCATTCATATTCATAATTGCACGCGTTTTTTCCTTTTCATATAATTTATTTTACGCGTTTGTGTTTTTCTTTCCCCTTTCTTGACCATTTCTATACCATTTCCGATTCTTCTTTCCTACATAAACATTAATTTCTCTCTTCTCTTTCTAATTCAGTTAATCCCTCCTTCCATTTCAATAAGCAACCACCCTACCATTGGTTTTCAATGAGACCAACGTTTGTTGCAATCTTCTTAGTGTCCTTTGTCTTTCCTTCTGTTATTTTTGCTGCCAGATCCTTTCCACACAAATCTGATTGTAATGGGGTTAAAACTAGGGTTGAATTTGAAGCGTCTATGCAGTTTTTGGAGGCACCGGCGTATCGTAACGGTCTTGAATGTCCCTTTTTGGCTTCAAATTCTTTGTTATTGGTCTGTGATCCTTTGGCTGTTCACATTGCAATGACACTTGATCCTGAGTACTTGAGAGGCACTGTTGCAGCAATTCATTCAGTTCTCAAACACGCTTCTTGCCCGGAAAATATTTTCTTTCACTTCATTGCTTCAGATTCGAGCCCGGTTCATTTTAATGAACTCACTCATACCGTTCGGTTGGCTTTTCCTTCTTTGAAGTTCAAGGTTTATGAGTTTAGAGAGTCTGTTGTTGCTGATCTTATCTCTTCTTCGATCCGTCAAGCTCTTGAGAATCCATTGAATTACGCGAGGAGTTACTTGGCCGACATGCTTGAAAATTGTGTTGAACGTGTGATTTATCTGGATTCTGATACAATAGTTGTTGATGACGTTGAAAAACTTTGGAGGGTTTCTTTATCTGGGTCAAGAACAATTGGAGCTCCAGAGTATTGTCATGCAAATTTCACCAAGTATTTCACTTATGAGTTCTGGTTTAACAGTGACTTTTCCAGGGTTTTTGAAGGGAAAAATCCTTGTTACTTCAACACAGGAGTGATGGTAATGGATTTAAAGAGATGGAGAGAGAATGATTACACGGGAAAGATTGAGAAGTGGATGAGAATTCAAAAGGAGAAGAGGATTTATGAGTTGGGTTCTCTTCCACCATTTTTGTTAGTATTTGGCGGAGATGTGGAAGCCATTGATCATAGATGGAATCAGCATGGACTTGGAGGAGATAATGTGGTGAATAGTTGCAGAAGTTTGCATCCGGGGCCCGTGAGTTTACTCCATTGGAGTGGGAAAGGGAAACCCTGGACAAGGCTTGATGCGAAGAAGTCATGTCCAGTTGATTTTTTGTGGGCACCATATGATCTCTATAAGTTTGCTAAACACTCTGGGAACTGAGAACAGCAACAACAAAAATATTGATTCATCCATATTTCATTCTTTTGATTTTTGATGTCTAAATGACAGAGACACAGCGTTCATTTAGAAATACATTTTTTCCCTCATTATTCTTTCTTTTGTATAGTCATCTGATTGTAAATGAATGCAGTGGAAAGATAACAGGAAGATTTTTGTGTGTTATGGCGTTGATTGCTTTATTTCAATTTCCAAATGGTCTCCTGACTCCTACAATCCTCAGCTATCGAGAATACCCAGTAGCAGTGGACCATTTCCTATCTCTCCATCCAAATTCTGACCAGAAACATCAAAAGTCTGCGGACCAAATTACTGGGAAGTTACACAATCGACTTCAGAATTCCCCCTGGAGGCGACAGAGAGACTTCGGAAATTGGATTGGGTCAAACAACGCCGCCGCCACCACCGACCCATTAGACAATTTACTCGAAGCTTCGGCTGAGTGGAAGGTGGCCGACTATGACTTCTCCAAACCTTACACATGTAAATTTCTAAGGCGAACACACATCAACTGCGACAATTTTGAATTGGACCAAGTTTTGAGCTGCTTGTTTACGTTATATTATTTATATAAAACAACATTACATGACGATAACATGACAAAGCCATTGCTATCTCCACTTATTTTCAACTGCATTCTGAATAAAGGAAATCAAGGAAACGAATGAATATCCACTTAAAGGGAAAAAAAAAAAAAAAATCAAATCTCACTGTCTGATGGTTTGAAGCAGAAGAAACTGGACAAATAACTAATGTACTATGATGGACACCTGATTTGGCATTTTGTTTTGCCTCTGGATTGATTGTTTCTGGGGAAAATGCTCAAAGCAAAAATATGTGCGGTAATTATGAACTATTTTTGCTTCTTTTTAACTTAAAAAATGTAAGTTATATAAACTAATGAGAGAAAAAAAAAAAAAACAAAAAGAATACATATGCCCCTCTTACACTTCACTTTACAACAATCCAACAACGCAGGTTAGATGTAGTCTATTCTCCAACCCTCTCAAATGGTGACCTAATAACATACACCTGCCATCAAAAAATAGACTTTAATACGCCGTCCATATCACCACAGCAAATCATGTGCACATGCTCAGTAGAAGAGAAAAACTAAAAGCAAAAAGCATCAAAGCACTATAATGAACCTTGAATAATTAAAATGATAAACTTTTATAAGAGCAGGTTGATGAAAATTTAAGAAGAAAGGTGACATTACCAGAAGAGCAACTTTGCAAGGTAGTCTCGAGATGTGTCGACTGCACGACAATTTTCATCAACCCCATCTTGTTTATTTTCTGTGTTTGCAATTACAGAATCTGCTATAAAATTTGATGTTGTATCATCTTTGGCAAATCTTTGCACTATGTTTTGAACAAGTTGGTTAATGATTTCTTCCACCTCTACTGATGACGGTTGGGACAATTCCTTCACCTTTTGGAAAGAATTAGTAAAAAGAAGGCATCTCAAACCAATTAGAGGTTTCTACTACAGAACTTAGCCATATTCGTCCAGGTTACTAAAATTTGGAAATCTAACTTCAATGAAATGTAACCATATCAAACAAGATATATTAGAATCTTACCATATCAGGATCCAAAGATCGCAAATAGTCTAACAAATTGTTCCTATTTTCCTTGTTATATTCCATTTTCCTATTTTTCTGCTTCATGGTATCCAATTCCTGAAACAAAAGAAAATGATCAGTCTTAAGGGGAAATACCAAGCAACATGTCTTCTAAACATGAAGGGAAGCAAACAATGCATTCTCAAAATATTTTTTTGATCAAGTGTTCACTCATTTTGACAGTTTTATTATCCTATCACGATTTTATCTTTGTTGGATATACAAACATATATATCCCTAAACTAGAAATAAAATGAGTACTTTCAAGAAAATTTTATCCATCTAAATATACATTTTTAAATTGCGCTGATAAGAGATTGTTTGGATAATTATCTATATCTCCATATAATACATACATTTCAAGAATCACACAGGCATTAAAAAGAGATTTCTTTGTTTTTGCAGTGAGTACTGGCATTTGAACAGTAAGTTTAAGTGTTCCAATCAATTGTATTAGAACTTTGCAATTGTCTTTGGTTTGTGGTAAAAAACATGTAAGACACATGCCAAAGCTACTATTTAGTATTTCATGCCATTATGCATAGTATGCAAAATATACCAACTTCCAATCTCTAGCTATTTTTTAGATCATGATAATTTTGTAGCAATAACTTTCAATTCCGCAAGGAATGGTAACAAAAATTGGCAGACACATATAAAACAGTTTCTCAGCACAAATCTAGAAAAAATGTAGCTATCTTTCACTGATCATGTACCAAAACTCACAACAAAGTTCCAATATAAATGTTCAAATCTTCTAATCCACAGTAAAAAGGTCAATTTTCACACCTAGAGAAAAAACAGGAGATATTTTCATTTATATGTGCATTTGAAAAGTAAGTAACATTCTATAGTGGTTCTATCAAAAGAGTCTCTTATGTATAAAAACTACGACCATGATATAATGCAAACCTTATATTAACAATATGACATACATATTAGTCTAAAACCCAAATGGGCAAACCAATAAATTATTACTTGGGTCCAAGCAAAAAAAGACTAACACATCAGGTTTTCATTGATACTGAACATTTAATTCTTTAGATACAGCAATCTTAGTTAATAAAAGAGGCCCTAAAACCTCCACCCTCAAGTCCTAGAAGAAAAAGATGTACAGGACAAAATTATAAAAATGTTCAGTATATAAAGCCATGCAGCCATATTCGGCAAGTAACTTAATTGGTTTGCTCTATGCAATTAAAAAATATTAAAAAAATGCTTTCAATCATTAACAATTTGCCAAAGAAATGAAAAATTAAAGAGATAGAAATGTGATATAAAATATAGGGCATAGACCAATTAGAGCTTTATAAATGCTAGTCTCGCCTGAAAGATTTGAAATAAAAATGTCTTCACAAGCTAGAAAGTGAATACTGCTACAGTTTCAAAGACTAACTTATCCCTAAGACATTAGTATAATCTTACCTGCTTCATTCATCAGATGGTTCATATCTTCCATTAATTTCCAAATACTCATCAATTATCCAATTTTATTTTTTCCCGCACGGTCAAGTAACAATATAAAAGTTAAACCCACCCTTTATCGAATTGAAAACCAAAAAGCATCAAGCGGAACATAAAACACTCACAACTCACCTCCTTTACATCAGATAACTCAGATTTCAACCGCTGAATATAATTCAAAGCCTCCTGAGACAAACCCCCAAAAATGTGGGGGCTTAGTTCCTCCAAAATTTCAACACCAGTCTGACCATTCTCACTCGCTCTCGTGTCACATTTCTTGTCCAAAACCTCACTTCCTCTTGAAACACTCAATCTCTGTAAACCATCCATCGATATATCAAAATTTCGCATCAGCAAAATCCTGTACTCTGCATTCCATAACGTATACCTACCAAAAGAACATATGCCAATTCAGAATTTAACTCATTTTCAACGTTCACAAACTAAAAAACTTAAAATAATAATAATAACAACAATGAATTCAATCTCCAAACAAAATCAAATCAGGCCTAGCTGTCAGAAAAACCAATTACTTCAGTATCAACAGATTATAAAATCAACTAAATTCAATAAGAGAACTCGAAAACTGAAATTGCAATAGAAGTTCAAACTTAAAAACCTAGAGAACTTGGAAATAAAAGTACATGGTTAAAGATAAGATTACATAAGAATTGAACCCAAAACCATAAAATCACAGAAAAATTAAATAATTTCTAATAATATATAAATTTATGAAACAGTTACCCTGTGATGATGGAAGACACAAGAAGCGAATCGAGAGGTTGCTTGGAAACCCTAACGTTGATAGAGAACTGATCAGAAGGGAGGAGGCCAAGCATAGTAGAGATGGTCTGCTTCATGGAGTCCTTGGCAGCGTCAGAAACTCCCTTGGAAATAACGGAAGTATCAAGAACCTTAATTCTCTTGAGCATGTTCGCAATCACGAGAAAGCCGCGGTCAAAATTCGACTTCCGAGTCGAAACAAAGTCATTGTTGAAGACACCGCCGCCACTGAGGCAGCTGACCGTGGTGGAAAATGAGGTGGACAAACGGCAGTTGACGGAGAGGCATCGGAGGAGGAGGTGGTGGTGACCGGAAAATGAGAGGCGAGGGTGGAGCGGGTCAGGTGACAGGGCAGTGACGCGAGAAATAGCGAAAGCTCGAGCTGCGGTTGCCATGCAAGAGGGTGAGGTGAGGCGAGCCCCGACGAGCTCTTCTCCGCCTAGTGCTGATGTGGAAGAATCTTTTGGCTTCCTCACCAACCACATGCATTTTGTTCTTTGGGTTCTGAATCAGAGAATGCCACTGGGATTTTCGTTTATTACGTTTTTGCCAAAAACCTCTTTTATAATTCAATATGGGTTTCGCGAAAAGACTTGAGTATCGTTCTGCTTCCAAACTAAACTTTGGCTATGAATTTGAGTCATCAAAGACGTCGCACACAATGACTTTTAAGCAGGGCAAACACAATATTTCAATTTTTCAGGACGATGACATTTTCTTGAAACAAAATAATATGAAAATGTAATTCTACTGTTGATGTGCATGACAGACAGTTGAAAAAGGTTATAAGAATCAGTTGTAACAAATTTTTTAAGGCCTGAAAGAAGAAAATTTTATTCATCTCCTTCCTCATTCTCTCTGTGTACTCTCTCTCATTTTTCTGTAACTCTTAAGCATTCCGATTGGTTTTGACTGCAAGACATATCAGCTTCTTGCAATTATTTTTGCTTCTCAAAAGCAGTGTGGAACGTATTATTTTTGGGAAAAAATTTCATGATCAAACATGAAATGAAATGCTCCAAAAATCAAATTTTTTTATAATTGACTCAAAATATAGAAAAGAAAAATATCACTAATCTTGAGAGCTTCCACACAGAGCTTCACTCCATGTTCTTCTCCAACCATCCAAACAAACTCACACGCCAACTTAACCATGTCCATCTCTTCATACATTTCCAACACTTGCCGTGGAAACTCCACCTGGGCTCGCTCCATTCTCCTTCGACTACCACATCCAAATAAAAAAAGTCACGTAAACAGACAGCCTTAATCAACTTCCTTTTCATCCATATCTTCACCATCGCTCTGTCACTCTCTGATCTTTTCCTCCTTTTAGCCATCTTCTTCTTTGGCGTCCCCAAACCCATTTCTTCTCACTTTTTTAAATCCAAACCATCAAGGGTTTGTATGACAAGATTCAATTTCTGGATGAAAATGGCGGGCCTGTAAGCAAGGTTGGGTTGTTAAATACAGAGGTGACGAGTGGGGTACTGAGAAATTGAAAATCTTTGCTGTGCCTCACTCGCATCACTGTTGAAGAGTACTATGAACGCCAGTCTAAGCATATACTTGTCACCATTGTTTACATCTTATCAAAGGTGGTCCACTTTTTGGCGGGCATTTCTTCAATTCCGTTAATTATTTTTAGGTGTTTGTATTAACTTGTTGCTATTTCATTAGAAAAAAAAAATTCCTCATTTTGAAGCTCCTGAAAAGTAGTTCATCAAAAGTAATTGTTTTAGAAACTCTTTCAGGGGAAGTCGATTGGAAGCAGCAATTTTTTTATAACCTTTTTGGGATAAGGCTGGATGTCTATAAGAGAGAAGAACTTTTGGTTTCGTTAACTCTGGGATAACTGATGAAGTTGGGTTATGTGTTTATGTTTTAGTACTAGTACAGCTCTGAGAATGATAACGATTGTTTGAATATGGGATTTGCAGGATGTTAGACGAAAGTTTATATGGGAAGAGATGTCTGGTTGAGGGATTCTACAGAAAGTCAAAGAGAATCTCTTACCAATTTAGTGAAGAATGGACGGTTGGGAATTGTTGGAGGTGGTTTAGGGCTTTGAATGATGAGGTAAAATATTCCTGTTATTGGAATAAAAAACTTTGCTTAATACTCTGAGAAAATCGACTTATTTTCAAATTCTCTATTGAGGTTTGAAGTGAAAAATTGTTGGGTTGTCTTGTTGTAGGCTAATTCACATCATTTTGCTATCATCGAGCAGGTCCTTTAATAGTTTTTAGAGATGAATATGTTCTTTGATAACATCATGAGCATGCTTTAATTGATTGGTTGAATTTAGCTTTGTTTTGCATTCCAATCATCCGGTTGTTTTATGTCAGTGGCTATGTAGTGCATTTGGTTCATAAATTATTGAGGTTCTGGTGCTAATATTAATCAATATTATATGGCTTTTAATTTATTTGAGACACTTCTCCTGTGATTTCAAAATTTTTGTGAAAGGTTAAAATTCAATGCAGTAAGAGTTCCAAAGAGAAGAAAGTTGAATGTTTGCATCAGTTGAAATATCTAAGAAAAGTATTCATGAATGAGGTCTAAGTTAAAGTTCATCTTATCTTCCTGGTGCACTATGTTTTCAAAATGTTCTTTAGTATGGTTTCATGCCCCCATCAGTTTAGACTTCGTTTTTGTTCAAAATAAGATTACACTCTATCTTCTAGTCTTTCTGTATTTTTACTGGCAGTTGTTTGGTTTTTAATACTCTGTGATGGTGTGTGTAACACAATGATATGTTGATGGTGGTAAATAGTTTTCATTCCAGCTTGCTCTACTATTATTACTGTCATACAGATGTTTGACAGCTTTGGGCATCATTTGATTTTTTTGCACGTATGCTATATTTTATTGTGAATTCTGATATTTTATAGCCAATTCAGAGATAGAAACCTGTATTTGGTCTTTTAGCTTAAAACAGTCCTTTTTATTTCAATCTCACATATACGTCCAAAGATGACAATACAGCCATACTGACCATAGACACATGTGACAGCTATCCCTGTGCTTGTATCCATGTTGTTGATCCGCGTCCTTTCTAGCTTGCTATAACCGTGTTCTTAAATAGATCTAGAATTTTATTGCTTAGTTTGATCCATTTATCAGCTTGCAGAGGGGAATATGTGGTTGAAAAACACCACTGGAATTATTCCTAAGAATTCTTGCGCAATTGATCCATTTGGTTACTCGGCTACTATGGCATATCTCCTCAGCCATATGGGAAATATGCTTATTCAAAGGACCCACTGTGAGGTGAAGAAAGAACTGGCTTTGCACAAAGATTTGGAATATGTATGGGGGCAAACTAGGGATGATGATGAAACTACTGATATTTTTGTGCACATGAAGTCTTTCTATTCGTATGATGTTCTACATACTTGTGGACCAGAGCCCGCTATCTGTTGTCAGTTTGATATTGCTCAAATGTCTGGCTTTTCTTATGAACTGTGTCCGTGGGGACAACATCCAGTTGAGATCAAACCAGAAAATGTGCAGGGGAGGGCACTAAGACTTTTGGTCAGTATAGGAAGAAATCAACATTATACCAGACAAAATACACTTCTCATTCCTCTTGGCGATGATTTCCGTTCTGTCACCACCATTGAGGAAGCTGAAGCACAGTTTAATATCTACCAGTTGTTATTTGATCATATCAGCTCTAACCCAAGTTTGAATGCGAGGGCAAAATTTGGTCCTTCAGATTTCTACTTCCAAACGCTTCGAGAGGAGGCTCAGAATACATCATTCTTGTCCTGGTGAGGGTGGCTCTAGTCAGATTGCGGGTTTTCCTTTTCTATCAGGCAACTTCTTTACATATGCTGATAGACAAAAGGACTACTGGAGTGGCTATTATGTTTCAGGAACTTTCTTCAAAGCTGTTGATTGGGTACTAGAGCAAACTCTTCATGCAACAGAAATTATGATAGCTTTTTTGCTTGGTTATTGTCAAAGGCCCCAATGTGAGAAGTTGCCCACAAGTTGACAGCAGCGAGGAGGAATTTAGCTCTTTTCCAACATCATGATGGGGGAACAGATATTGCAACAGATCATGTTGTTCAAGACTATGGAACTCAGACGCATACTTTTTTATTGAGGAAGCTGAAGCACAGTTTAATATCTACCAGTTGTTATTTGATTATATCAGCTCTAACCCAAGTTTAAATGCAGAGGCAAAATTTGGTACTTCAGATTTCTACTTCCAAACGCTTAGAGAGGAGGCTCAGAATACATCATTCTTATCCTGGTGAGGGCGGCTCTAGTCAGATTGCACGTCTTCCTTTTCTATCCGGCGACTTCTTTACATGTGCTGATAGACAAAAGGACTACTGCAGTGGCTATTATGTTTCAGCAACTTTCTTCAAAGCTGTTGATTGGGTACTAGAGCAAAATCTTCATGCAACAGAAATTATGATAGCTTTTTTGCTTGGTTATTGTCAAAGGCCCCAATGTGAGAAGTTGCCCACAAGTTTTGCTTACAAGTTGACAGTGGCAAGGAGGAATTTAGCTCTTTTCCAACTTCATGATGGGGTAACAGATATTGCAAAAGATCATGTTGTTCAAGACTATGGAACTTAGATGCATACTTGTTTTAAGGATTAGCACATTTTCATGTCTAAAGCAATTGAAATGCTGATTGGAACCCATGCAATAATTGATCAGAATGCATCCCAGTTTGAGCCAAGGATGGTGAGATCTAAATATGATGTTCAGCCTAAGTACAAAGAAATCAATGCTCATGAAGATACTTCACAATCAGTGGTATTTTTTAATCCTTCAGAGCAAACAAGAGAAGAGGTTGTAATGGTTTTTGTTACTGTATTGCACTCAAATTGGACCTGTGTAAATAAAAAGCCAGATTTCTCCCGAAGTGCAGCATGATAGGAGCAAAATCTTTTCTGGGAGGCACCGTTTCACTGGAAAGCTTCTATTCCCCACATTACATTATTAAAGGTATTGTTGGATGTGAAAAACCAGAGCCATCAAAACTGAAGTACTTATCAAAGTCCAATTCATTCTCTTGCACCACTCCTTATAGTGGCTCAAAAGAAGGTTATGAGGCTGAAATCCGGAATAGAGATCACATTCTCACCTTTGATGTCCAGTGTGGGATATTACAGAAAGTAAGAGGTATTAATGGTTCTGAAAATGTTGTGGTTGAAGAAATAGGTATGTATTCTAGTCGAGGAAGTGGAACCTACCGATTCAAACCCATTGGAGATGCTGAGCCTATTATTGAAATTGGTGGACTGATGATTGTTTCTGAGGGCCCTTTGATGCGGGAAGTACACTTGTATTCAAGGACTGCATGGGAGAAAAGCCGCATATTGCATTGTACTCACATTTATAATCGACATAATACAACACCATCTTGTCATTGAGAAAGAATATCATGTTGAGCTTCTTAGCTAAGATTTCAATGACGAGGACCTGATTGTTAGGTACGAAACTGCTACTGATAATGGCAGGATATTCTATTCTGGCCTAAATGAATTTCAGTTGAGTAGGAGAAAAGCCTATGCGAAGATCCCATTACAGGGAAATTACAACCCCATGCCTTCACTTGCATTCATGCAAGGTTCCAATGGTCAGCGATTTTCCATTCATTCTCCGCATTCACTAGGTGTGGCAAGTCCCTTGGACAGATGGTTAGGGACATTTTTGGTATGAGATGATGGTCACGGTCGTGGCAAGGAGTGCTAGATAACCGTGCAATGAATGTAATCTTTCACATCCTTGTGGAATCCAACATTTCTTCCACTTCAAATTTTGTTTCAAACGCACTTCTCTTAAGCCCCTCTCATCTATCACATCTTACTGTTGCTCACTTGAACTATTCATTACATGGATTCCTTGCCAAGAAGCCACAGCAATTATCTATGTAGCCCCCACCTGGATCCTTCTCTTCTCTATCTGCTTCCTTGCCATGGACTTGCATATTGTGAATTTTTGAGGTTCTCTGGCCGTCAAAGTATTCTCAGCAGACACCTGAAGATCCTAGGTTTATTTTAATCTTTCAGAGGCTTTCATTGGGATTCTTCGTACTGTCAGAAGGGCGGATCACAATGCATTAGTGTTGCTAATGAGCCTGTAAATTTGTTTTTCATGCTCAAGGAACTTGCAGTATCAAATGCAAGGTCAACTTCTTTAAATCTCATGCGTGAAGACACAGGAATGCTTGGGAAGCTGGAGCAGTTAGGAGATAATACTCAAGAGGGAAATGTAATGATTTCATCTATGGAAATACAAGCATCCAAGATGGAGTTGCAACCAAACTAGCGTACGATAATTAGGGATTTAGTAACTGTGTTCTTATTGATGCTGATGGAATGGAGTTCATAAAGCAAAGAACAGCAAAGTGCATGTACCACATGGGAATTTGAGGATTTACGCATCTGCTTCTGTTTCATGAAATTTCATGTCTAGCATCCCAGCGCAAGCACTATCAGAAAACAGGTAAAAGGGAGTGAGTTGATGGAAGAGAGCACTGATACCTAGCAGAGGACGTAGCTCGGTAGTCCTTCTAGTCTGCAATTGATATGATTAATTAGATGATGAAGAGAAAGCTTATCAGCTACTCTTTTTGCCTGAGTTTGCCTGGGACACGACCACATGTTTTCATCTCTTCGAGACCAGGAGTTTTGGGCTGGTGTAAGGTAGGAATTAGAAAATAATAAATTAATATGTTTTTTATTGTCCACAAGTTCATAATATGTTACATATTTTAGACTCAGCCAAACGAACAGAATCATTAAATCAGAAAACTTTTCATTCTCACTCACAAAAATTTAGTACACAAATGAAAGTCAGAATGGGATTACTTAAAAAGCTTGTGGTAGGAAAAAATGTTCCTGCAATATAATTTTGCTTTCTGGACTTTAAAACGCTGACGAGGAGGCTTCATGGTATCTCTTTTTTGTTACAAAATTATCTCCTCCTGTACACTATCATTAAGAGTCTTGTTCGGAAGAACAATGCTGTTGATCACCACAACTTCGTCTTCTACAGTGCCAGCTTCTCCTGCACGATAAAAAAGACCAGGACTCAACCATCTGTTCAAGCGCAATGAAGTTCTATTTTTGAGGATAGCCTAAATGATACAGGATCACTGAAAGGAAAACCCATGATTGTTACCGAGGATGGTGATTCCAAGCTTCTCATCGTAGTCCCCACTTCCCTGAATCAGTAAATTGGTATATAAATCACCCAGAATAACCAGAACAGCATGCGTTTTAATTTAAATTCAGGAGGATAAAAATAAGATCTTAAATTTAAGGTAAATCTAGAAGCTGTAGCAAGCATCCTTGAAAAATATCACTAAGTGAATCATTTTCTGAAGATAAACTGGTGAACAAATTTTTGGCTAGTATTTGATGATAACTCATTAAAAAAAGATATTTGCAGAGAAAGTCTACTGAATACCAAATTGTTTGATTTTAATGTTGTGTTTCAGTTGAGATTTTTACAAATAATCAACTAATGCTAGAATTGACGCATTACAATCACTAAGTTGTTAATGTACCAAAAATTGCAGTCATAAGTTTCGATGCACAACATAATATCAGTCATATGAATTTCAAAACCAACCTTATAAGTATATCATCTATTGAACTTTAGACCCCATCAAAAATAGAAATTTATTTGTTACTGATTCTTGCCCAGTTTTCTTCATCCTATAATCCGTAAGCTTTCATTTTAACAATATAAATTACATCAAGGAAATCCTTAGAGAACCAATAAAGTTGATTGGAAAATGCTGATATGCAATAGTGCACTTGCCTGAACACGTGACCATCTGCCAAGTGAAGACTTCCATCCAATGATAGAATTTATTACAATTGCATTTTCCTATCAGGAGAAAAATTACTTTATCATTTTTACCCTTTTCTAGGAAAATATATAATATCAGGGTATGCATTACATACCTTAATTTCTACATCATCCAAGATGATGCAACTTATAAGCCTCACACCTGCTCCTACACGCACATTCGCTGAAATAGAGACATTTGGCCCAATCTGTTCACAAAGAAACTTACAAAATAGTAAGACTATAGAGGAGAAGGATTATAAAAGGTTCAAAAATAAAAATCTGCAGCAGTATATAAGCAGATGTATCCCGAAAGGGGGGAATGGTAAATGAGTGAAAAAGAAAACATGGCATTACATTTTAGCATTGGACCATATAACTTTCAAGGGTAGATTTTCAAAGTTCTATGGGGGAAATAATTCATAGGAGCCATATAAAAATATGTGAGAGCAATTCTGGTATTTAAGATAGACCACATTCTTACAGGAAACATAATGTTGTTGCGTTGGTCAAATGTCCCAATTGAAACAAGAGAAAGGAAACAATGACTCTGAAGTTTGGCTACTACTTTAAATTGTACAAATATAATGCACTAAAACAGGTACTAGGAAGCATAAATATGTTGGAAGGAGATGAGAATGAATTACCTTAGCAGTTGGATGTACTTTAGCTGATGGATGAATGAACACATCACCAACAATTGAAGCATTCATTTTTCCATCTCCACTTGCCAAAAGATTGGGTGAGGTCATTTTAAATTGAGCTAGATACAAAGCTGAACATTTCAGAGACATCCTGTAGTGTTAAATACAGGTTTAGTTGAGGCAGATTATTAATTAGGACAAAAGAAAATTGTAGCAGCAAGATCACTCTACCCTGGAGTCTTGATCTGTTCCCAGAAATCTGTGGTCTCATATGTATAAAGTTGCTTCTTTCCAGCAAGAGGAGATAAAATATCCTGATCCAACCTTACAAAAGCTACAGGAAGGGTCCTGTTAAAGAAAGGATACATAAATTAAGTTAGAGAAAGAATTAGCTTACAGATTACTTTCTGAGCATATATATGAACAAAATCAATATCGTACAAAATAAAATCATGATTTCTCAGCTTGATGAAATGCAACAGTTTAACAATTTTTTCTCAAATGTTTAAAAATTCAGAAGCAAAAGCAGTAGGAAAATACAAATATATGATGCACCTTGTGGCAGACTGGAGGGCTTCAAAGCTGGACATCCGGCGTAAATTAGCTGCAATTGATGAATCACAAGGTCGGTACAAAAGAGATTAGCAAACATTTAACTAGTCATAGAACATCAAATGAACAGCCAGCACTTTTTTTTTTTTTGGTAATTAACAAGCAGCACTTTGTTAGATGTGGTATAATTACCAATACAGAGTCAGATATAAGCATTACATATCTTATTCAGTAATTGTTCAACTGTATCATATATAATGTTTTTGAACATAAAAATATTTGTCACGTGGAAGATAAGAACTATAATCGTTGTTGAAGATGATGTTGTTATAAGAAGCCCTAAAACACTCAATAAGTGAAAACTTATATTTATTACGCTGAAGATAGTGTTTTCAACATGTTTTGGCCCATAATGGCAAAGGCCAAAAGAGGGAGTGGCAGATTTGTACATTCAAATATAAATTACTCTTTCCTCTAAAATAATAATTGTATATACAGTGGGATTTGCAGTGAAATAGGCGCTTTTCCATTGGCTTCAGCAACACTTCATTCTCACTTAGAACATGAATATATTAAGAACAAATAAATCAAATCCAAGAGCAGCCTACATATCAAATTTTAGCCCTCTCCTTTATGATTCCCCAATCATGAACAATCAGATAGCCAAAAGGAAACAGTGCAATCCAAAATTAATAGGGACTCTCAACCTATAGATTCCACCTTGAGTATTTCTTCAGTGTGTATCACATCATTCTTGCCTAATAAAGTCTGATATTTGGCTTCTTAGTCTCAAGCTTCAGGTTAGATTGAAACTTTGAGCATAATCTTCTTTACAAATTATCAAACACAATAATTTGCAGTCACGTGATTTCAGTTACTCCTCTTATGTCTGACATTGATACAAACTAATGACAAAGCACCTTGGTAGATCAAACAATAATAATAAGGAGAGGTAGTAAACTAATAACAATGCAGGACACCAAGAGACAATTAAGTACATTCTACAAAGATGAGAAATGAAAGTAATGGAAGCAATGAAAACTTTGACTGACTTGAGAAATAGCATCTTTTCAGTAAAAAACCAGCACATTTTTTCACATGCAAATACAAACAACAAAACTATATAAGTCTATTGCAAGGTGATCCATGTTCGAATGTATGAAATAATACAAATATCTTCTAGCCACTAGCTAACCAAGAAGAACAAGAATCTTCAACTAATCAGCAATAGATAAAGGCCAACCTCTATCCTCCTGATGAGTAAAGACATCGTGAATGGCAGTAAAGATATCCGGGGTAAAGACGTAAACACCACAGTTTATTAAATCGCTTACCTGCATTTCATGAATAATATAAAAGCTTAAGGAAACAGATAAAAAAAAAACAAGTAAACTATCAGGACTACTAAGCATTGAACCACTTTGCAGATTGCTGATTGACAAACTGAATCATGTGCTTACAAAAGTCTCAGGTTTCTCTGTGTAATGCAACAGTTCTTTGGTGATTGGATCAGCAACCAACTCACCAAACTGGTGGGCAGACTCAGCAGAAACCTGCAGATGGAGGGGAAAATCATAGTATGACAACATTCAGAGTGCTTGCAATAAAGAATGGTGTTGTAATGCAAATCTAAAAATTGTAAATAGATATTCAAACAAAGATAACTAGTAAATGTTCCAACCTTTATTACTAGCATTGTTCCCATCCCACCACTTCTTTTATGGGCCTCTGCCAAAAAAAACACAAAAAGCAATTATATTTTCTCATTACTCAATTATGATTTAACAAGCCACTAAGTCAGTACCTTCCAAAGAAATACAAGAAATTTATGAATAGATTTATAAGCATGCACAGATAAATACAAGTGGGAAACTTACCAAGCATGTCTGTGAGCGGAAAATTGCAGCAAACATCACAATTCAGCAGAAATATATGTGACTGCTCAATAAATGTGATGTATGTGTGAGGAAATATATACAAATGCATACAAACAGAATATACATGACAGTATGGATGATTTCTAAATATAAAAGAAATTAAAGCTATTTATCAGGGAAACAGAAGTTTAATGAAAATGAGAAACAATTAAAACAAGAAGAATCTTTTTTCTAACTATTGAAACCAAAGAAACTAAGCAAATAAAATGAGAATTATGGTAGAACAAGCTCAAAGTTTGAACCGGGCTGTCTTCCATGATCATGTCTCTGAAGTAATAAAGCCCTCCAGCTGAACCGTGTGGTTTATCCTCTTTTAAGTATCTAAAGCAACAGAGGTAATACAAACAACATTAAATTCCATCATGCTACTCAAAAGGTTATGATTACGATAAAATATGACAAATCATTTCAATAATCACCTCACTGGCACTTTCAACTCATTAGAGATGGAAGAAACATATAATGCGAATTCCCTTTCCTCATAGAACCCAATTAGATATATCTGAGCCAAGTTTGGAATCTACAACAACAAAGATCAACGCCACTACAAATCATTCAATGAAACCTTTACAATTCGACCGATAAAAAGGGGACAAAAACACTAACCCTTTTGCAAGCTGAAATAGGATGGTGAACCATTGGTTGACCTGCTAATGGAAATAACGGTTTTGGTGTATTGAACGATAAGGGTCGAAATCGAGTCCCTTCAACACAAATAAAACATAAACAAAAAAATTATCAACTTCTAATACTTAAAACATGAATTCCACAAAGTACACACGAAAAAAAAAACCTTTGGTGGGTCCGCCAACCATGATCACAGCAACCACTTGTTCCATATTCAGAAAACCTAGATATCTACTTAACAAACTGAAACCTTTTCAGGCCCCTGTTCCAATTTGATGAAGCAGAGAAAGTAGTTTCAGTGAAGTAAAAGGATAGAGCAAGCAGAACACTTTCTCCGTGACTGTTGGGACTTGAGAGTTGTTTTTGAGAGTGCAAACAGTTGTTATGAAAAGAACGACTGTCTGATTGATTGTCGTCTGGTTGAATCTTCGTAGTCTTGACTGAGTTGTACCTTCGCCTGCAGCGTTACTGATCCCAGGTGATCGAGTCTATCGTGTTAACTGCAGACGAATGATCAACTATGATCATGGACCTTGACCCAAGCACGTCACAACACACGTGTTTTAATCAAATCGCAACCCCAAGTCTTAAAAAACCGAGAAAGTCCTCCCCCTTTTTTACTATTTCATGGGATATCCGTTATTCGATTTAAATAAAATAAAATAATTTAAAAATTATAATGTGTTATAATTAAAAAATTTTAAAAATAATAATTTACAATTTAAACAGTTTTTAAACAAAAATAAATCGTAAATCATATTTTTTAAATATATAATATATAAAATTATATTTGATAGAGTTTTTCAATAATAACTAGATGAAATATCTATTTTACATATTTATTTTATTATTTTATTTACATATTTACTATATGTAGATTTTATATTTATTTTACATATTTATTTTATATTTGAAATAATAACTATTCAATTATCATGTATTAAGTATGAAATATCTGAAAAATAGATGATTTTTAATATGTTTAAACAGTAATTTAAATAAGACTAAATTATGGTTTTTTAATTTGATTTGATTTATAATTTAAGATGATTTGATTTGATTTAATTTGAAATTATAATTCAGTGAATAAGCATTTTGAATTAAAAAAAAAAAACAGTAATAATACATTATTCAAACTGATGAAATATTTGGTTAATCAAGCTAAAGAAGCTGTTCTTTTCGAATCTATTTTGTTCTTCCCTTCACATCTCAATATCTTGCTTCTCTCTGTGTGTTCAGCATCTCATATCAGATCTTTGCTTCATTTTTTGTAACCTGCACCAAATAAAATTTTCACGAAGCAGTTTCTTCCTCCTTAATTGGAAACCATTAATAAAATCACAACAGATACATGATTTATCAAAATTTTTTAATGGTGTTTGTATAAGTGTTACTAAAAGTTTAAATACTATTTAACACCGACATTTTTATGAATTATCATTAAAATACTCATTTTTAATTGTATTTTTTGTGAATTTTAATGTTAATTTATAAAATTACCGATTTAAATGTGTTTTAGTTTGTTACTGCTGTATTCATTTCATCCACCGCCAAAAGACATACTAGAAAATTGCTTTGTTGCTTTACTTGATCAAAAATTGTTTCTTTCGCTTCCCTCTTAGTTCATCTGATTCGAAAATTAATTTCCCTTCTTGGCATATATATGAAAAACCACTTAGCTCGTTTGGCTGTTGAAAATTGTTGTGTTGCAAAATTCGTTGCATCACGAAGCTTGCTATTCCGACCAAGTCACCATCTATTGGAGGTTGAAGCAAAATTAGTATTTTTCTTACTATAATCTGAAAATGTCATAGCTTGGTAACTTGGAGAAATTCAACCGATTTGGAGGGTTTGCTTGTGCTCCAATTTGAAGTGTTAAGTGTTTGGGTTTTCCTTGCTATTCTAGCATTGTTCAAATTTTGTATCGATTGCATATGTTTTCGTTTTTTGTTGTGTTACCTGTTTTTCATATAATGAAGTGTTGATATTATTCAAATAACTGAAATCTTATCGCATATATGTTGTGGTTACTGAAACCTTTCTAGAGCTGGTTTTGATTTGGCAAGCTATGTGAATTCAAAAAAAATTTCGGTTTATCTCATGCAATTTAAAGTAGTGAATAAAATGACAAATTGTCATGGGTGGGTGGTCTAAGAGTAGAATTGTTCAAACCTGCAGAAATTAATTAAACTTTTGTTTTTTAATTAATGAGATCTCCCATTTGATTGCCTTTGCCCTGCCGTCTGTGAATAAGTACTTGTCCAGGGATCCTTTTTCCATGTACTCATACGCAAGTGCACTCATGTTTCTGTCATGGCAAAATCCGTAAAGCTTGACTAGATTTATATGGTGAGTTCTTCCAGTTGTGCTAACTTCTGCCATAAGCTACTCTTCATCTCTTTTGTCCACTCTCTTTTTAAAAACCTTTACTGCAATTCTTACTCCATTTGGAAACTTTCCCTTGTAGACTTCCCCAAAACCTCGCGCACCTGGCCTAGTTCTGTGTTTATCTGTAAACTGAATCAGCTCCTCTCTGGTGTATGAGGCAGGCTTCTCACTTTCTATTTTTTGGATGAACTTCTCCATGGGCGTAGCTGTAGTGGGCTTGTTTTTAGGCGGTGGTGGCGACTAATAATTGCTCTATATAACAAACTTGATCATATTCGACTAATTAAGTTTTATGATATTAGATATTTTGTTGTTAACCATGTGAACCTACCTTTATTGCATGCAAAATAGCCATAAGACACGGTCTTAAATACATGAAATGCATGCATCTCGAGTAGCTTGAATTAGACATGGCAAATAGAAGCCAACGAATAGTTTTTGATCTGGACATCTGCCACAAAAACTGATAGTTAGAATTCACTGAACACTTACTGTTCAAAGAGGACTATAGAGAAATTGATCATGACCTGTAGCAAAAGCACATGGTCTCCTCAATAAGGGAGAGTATATGCTCTCTTTTAAATGAACTGTTGTGCCGAAGTAACTGTTTCAAATGGAGATGAATTGCCCTTATAACATTTTCAATAGACACCTGAATTTCTTTTTAATCAAACCATTGTTCTTGATTATGTCAACACTTTACAATAACAAGTTCTTACGATGGAGGGAGAAAAAGAGAAAAGAAAATGTAGATGAAGTTTTTTTGATTACAGAAACTCAACACACACAAGATCACATTATTAGAACAGTTGTTAAGGTTCACGTTTTCTTTGATATGGATTATCTCCGCTTTAATAAGATGTGGAGTGGCACACCAATTTCATGATATTTGCAAAGTAGATTATTTAAGAAGGACAAGACAACTTGGAAGACTAATCCAATAATTACTTATATTCAGCGACTCCAAGAGTCATGTATGATTTGGAATCGTTAACGACACGTCAAAGTGCTTATATTCTTAGGATCAATGGATTATATTGACAATGATAAATCAATAAAATTTAGAATATAAATTTTAATCTTGCCACATTTGAGGTATGTTAATCATATCTCTCTTAAACCGAAAAGTGAAAAAAAAAATACACAGAACCAAAGGAAAGGAAAAAAACAAACCAATTTACCAGTTCAGCTGAAGCATACAACTAAAGACAAGAATTTAGAGTCCCATTTTACGAAAATAACATCTCATTTATGCTAGGAATATATATAGATATTTGAAATTAATATTAAGAACCTAGTAAACTCAAATCTACCATGAAAAATTCTGAGGTAGTAAAAGTAACACAACAGAATGACCTTAACAAATTGTTACCTATCAAAGACAAACTTTCCTTACAGTGTCCTTGTAAGGATCCCTAATTAAAGGAAATATTAAGTAAATGAACTGTCAGCAAAAATAGAACATATATAAATAGTATGAACACAAATCATTGATCGGAATTGAACCCGCTAGCATACGTCTTCTTGTTTATCAATGCCCAATAATCTTCCTAAATCTTATTTCTTCTTTGAGCCTTTACGAGGCAAAGAAAATGTACACAGAATTCATATTCAATATGGTGAAGCCCCACAACAGCACCCTTCAATAATGCATACAAACTAGTTCTTTAATCGATTGGATTTTATCAATTTATCCAATATTAATTTGAGTTAATCCTAATCAAAGTAAGACTAAATTCAAATCGAATATATTCAAATTCATTTTCATGTGTTTTTTTTTTTTGTGTTTGTATGTTAACTTTCAATGTTTGACTTAAATAAGATAGTTTATAAATCTTGAACATAGATTGTGATTTATGAAAGTATATTAAAAGATACAAAGCATTTTTAGACTGGTTGGACTCAATAAAGTTTGATTAAAGCATTTAAAATGAATTGTTGAAATGTAATGCACTTCCATTTTGCATGATATTAGTCACATTCTATAATCTAGTTTTTAGTTATTTTAATGGCTATATGATGGCTTAAATATAAAATATCAAACTTTATTAAAATAAAATTGGATATATGATGAATTCCTAATATAATTATGTGTGTCAAATTGATCTAACAAATGTTGTTGAATATTATATATTTAGGTGTCATTTTGAGTTGAGTATTAAAAATTGGAAGTCATATTGATCTAGCAAACTTGAAACTTTAATTATAAGTATATATTTATGCATTTTTTCTAATTCGTATTTTAAATTTTTTAATATGAAATTGAATGTTAATGTTGTTTGATTATTGTTTTTTACCTTATTAGGTATCTATTATTTATTATTTTGTGTTCAATTTTTCTCACATCCTTCATTTTTTTTAGATAAGAATGCTAGAATTTTAGCTCAAGTTATCCAACAAGCTTCTTAAAGTTTTCTTATAAATTTTAACTTTAGATATTTGAGTATTATGTGATTGAGTGTTAAATACATTTATATTGAGTATTATATTAATATTTTAATTGTATGAAATATTTAATTAATGCATTTTCGAATTAATTAGTGTATATTTTTAAATGCATTATTGGATTGAACATTGTTGAATTGATATATTATAGTTTTTTTTTTAGTTTTATCTTAGTTCATTTCTAAAAATATCAAATTATTTATTGTATATTTATTGAATCATGTACAGAAAATATTTAATGAAGACAAATAATAAAAAAGAAAAATCAATAATTAAAATAAAAAAGGTGCTAAAAAAAATGTCAATATAAATCCTAAAAATGATAGTTAAAAGCCCTTCAAAGAAAGCCAATTAAAAAAAAAAAAACACTGTGAAAAGCCACTAAAACGTTGTTGAAAGTGTTCTAATAAATGTTGGTATAATTCACAAAAAGGTCAATAAAAGTCAATTAAGTGCAAAAAAAATGCGTGCGAACAGTAGTGGAAAAACAAAATAAATGTCATTAAAAGTAACAAAAAAAGTCATTAAATTTCATATAAACGTCAAACAATTATCCACAAACCACAGTGGAAACATATTTGCTAGTGGGCAAAGGACTTTTGCTAACGCTTTTAGACGTCAATAAATGCCTAAAAACCTACCAGTATTTTCCCATTTTTTAATGATGGTTTTATTGATATTTACTGGTGTTTTGCTTAATTATCGGTAAAAATTATACCGACACACATTTTAGTGGCGTAAAGTCAAACACTGGTATAGAATTTTGTGGTGTTCTGAAACATAACTAAAGGTTAAGGAAAACACCACTAAATTTAAACGTATCAAATTGGAGCAAAAATATCATACCCTCAGTAATTTAGTATCCATTGCATGTTTCTCTATGTCTGCACAAGTACTTAACAGCCAAATAATCTTTAATTTGTATGATCCGAAGGGTGACCAACTTTCCTTCACGCAAGTTAATGCATGCCAGACTTATATATGCAAAGATAATCATCTGAATTCCACTAGTGCTTGACAAAAGCACTTTCAAGTTAACTGAAACAATGTAATTTAGGTAATTTATGAAACAACTAGAAGGGAGCATTTAGAATTGGTAGTCAAATTCAGTCCTCAAGATCAACGAAATAGGGCTTTCCTCAAGTACTCTATAAAGGAAGACACTATTTTGGATGTAACTATAAGAATTACTTGACACATTCCACCTACAAAGTCAAGTCCTTGAATCCAGCATCATGTAATATGTGTTAAACCTATGCCTTTATAGAAGCCTTGTTGATTTCCTTTGAGATATGAAAATGTGGTGTCCTAACCAAACCTATGTTTGCTAAGCTCTATATATGTAGGTTTTGAATGCCAAATACCTTATTTATCTTCATGACATCATTTAGAGCTTCTTCCAAATCCTGCTCATGAACCCTATGAATCTCTAAAGTAAAAGTTGTGCAAAGTTTTAGAGCGAGGGGATAACTAAGGATACAAGATAGATATAAATATTGAGCATGCAAGATTAGCAACAAGCAAAAACGACCACATATAACAACTCCAACATTTTCCATGGCATCTACCAGGACATGCAAAAAAGATTCCTTCTATGTTATGGTCAATGTGTTGATGGTGATGCTTTTGTGGTTTTTCATTTAAGTGGTCATGCAAACTTCTTGAAGAAATATGGACCAAGCTTTGATAGTCCTAATGTCCATGTCCATAAGAATGCTCATGGTGGCTATATCCATAAGAATGGTCACAATGGTCATGTTTGTGAGAATGGTTGGGGTGATCGTGTTTATTAGAATGATCATGATAGTTTTGGTTATGTCCACGAGAATGGTCTTTATTTGCGTGTCCATAAGGCAACTCTTGCTTATAAGTACATTCATGAGGGTCAATGATCAGTGGCATAAAAATAGCTATGATGATTTTCTTTGATAGAAAAATATTTTTCAAGACTTCCATGTGAGATAAGTGAAGAAAAATAACCTATCACATAAATGCAAAATGAGCAGAAAGCTTGACTTTTCATTGCTGGAGAGGATGCTTAAATATACATATTTCAAAATGCTTTGGAATGAGAAAAATACAATCTTGTAAACCCAGCCATTAATCATAACACGAAAGCACAATATTGCAGGGACAATACGGTGGCTGTGATCAGCCATTAGAGATAGAAAGGCAGCAAGCACGACAGAATTTTTGTCGACTGAGTTAAATTGTTGAAGTCAAGTAATTTATGAAATATGGAAAATTCTTGATTCTTGATAGTTGATGTACATTGATGTTCAGAAAGGGACGGTAGAGTTAGATTCAAATCGAATATATTTATATTCGATTTTAAATTTAGTTTGAATTGTCTAAAACAAACTATTTGAATCTGAATACAAATATGAATAAAATACTGATTTTAAAAATTAACAAACACAAACTCGAATACGAATACGAATCCTAACTTAAATTAAAATTTTTTTAATTATGTTTTATTAATTATAATTTTATAAAAAATATAAATATAAACTATTCGACCTGAATACGAATACAAACAAGAATACGAATCAAACATGAACCAAATTATACTAATCGAATACGAATTCGAACTTTACTATAAAAAATTTAATGAATATAAGTTTGAATACGAACAGAATGAATCTGAATATGAATATATATATTTGTTTTTTATTCAGTTTGAATTCAATCCTAAAGGAGGGTAATAAAATTTTTTGATAAAGAATTTAAATGATTTACATTTCTGTGAATAATTAATTTATATTGCTGTTGGAAATTTATTTTATAGGTTCGTTCAATGGATCAAATTAATTTATAAAATAAAATAAAATAAAAAGATGAAAATAAACAAGCGATATTAACGTTACAATCAAAGAATTATGGAGATGTTGTTGTTAGTTTCTGGAATCGAAGGGGAAAAGAGTTCTTTCAGCAAACTTAAGGGTAACTGTCATCGATCAGATTTATGAGTACGAGACTTCTCGTGACAACCAATAACAACTAGCAGACAAAATTCCCGCATAAGAATTTAATTTAAACATACATAAATAATTAACACTGGAAACAGAAAAGACATGTCTAAGCCAAGGGTCATAATAACCCAATAATTCTATACGTCTTAAAATATATCTTGAAATTTTAAATTTATATTTCAAGTCATGCATATTTTTTCATAACCTAAATCGCCAAGACTCAGAATCCAAAATTTATATTTTTGAAAATGATAGGAATTGATTTTTTTTTTTTTTTCTTTGGTTGGTTATGGTACGGATTGATATGTAAGGCGTAATTTTGAAACTTTCCAAAGGTGCTCAACAAAACTCGCTTGTTCTGTTATTCTGCCCTCAGATACCGTCTCTGTTAATCTGCTCTTAACAGATTTGGAGCTGAAATTTCCTGATGTTATTTTCGAGGACGATTTCTGACGAGTTCATATGAGGTACATGCAGAAATTTTCATTCGTCTTGCCATTTATTAACATAAATCAATTGCATTGTGATTTATCTTTCAAATTTTTAGTCACACTATCAAGAACAACAGAGCAGTTGAGTGAGGAAATACAACAAACACAAAAGAATGAGGAGACGTTCTATTATGTGATTGCTGTAATGAGTAAAATGATTTGTCATGTTTACCAATTTCTGTTCGAATCGATTAGTGCTTGTTGTCTTTGAAGAATGGATTGAGCTGGGTGGGAGTTACATCGATCTTGAAGGTATATTCAACTGAAAAGAAGAATATATAATTAGGTTATGAAGGCGACACTACCTAATTAGAATTAAACTATGCTTTTAGGATGGGGATAATTATTGCTAACGGAATTTGGGATCAATCCACAAGTGAATAGAAGAATACTAAGTTATTCAGGATACAATCTTTTAGCCCCAGAAACTAAGAACATATGCTTGTAAGATTGCCAGAAAAGTAGATACCAATAGAATTATGGAAGATGCCATAGCTTCACGTAATATTACTTGGGCATTGATTTAATGCTTTAGCAATAATTTTGTAGAACAGGTGGATTCCACATATGACTTCACTTCAATGAATATAAGTCGACATTGAGACATGGTCATCTTGTTAATCGTTTTTATCCTTGTATTACCATATATCATAATTCATCAGAATATTACCGGTTGAATAAGACAAGGATGGTTCGAATGATTCCCTGGATAAAAGATATTAAAACACATATCAATATCAACATCAAGAAGCATTAACATATATTTTACTGTGTAGTTTTATGCATGTCATTGGTTCACCTGTTTGATGTAACTGTATCAAGCATAAGCAATATATAAGCAGAAGGAATAAATGCCATTGTGGGATTCCACTCCTTTGGGTAAGGTAGCCATACACTTTTGCTTCCTGTTATTATATTGGCTATAATAAAACGAAAGTGATATCCATATCACTAACCACTAAACCGGATGCGCGTTAGTCGGCCCAACTCTATAGGAACTACATAGCATAAAAATAGCAATTACAAGTAATCATCTTCTTCGTGTAGGACAATTCTTGTCAGCAACCACTTATTTAAGATTAATTGTGACCTTCTTTACATGTGCGTGGCTGTGTGCATATGGTATGCTTGCTTGTGCGTTGTAACAGTTAACTGTGTGCTATTCTTGGCTTACTATAACGTAACGTATTCTTTCATTTTTCTCACTTGGGGAATATTTCAGTGGGATTACGTTTCTGGCACAGAGGTTCAATGTGTCAAAAAGATGCAACATGTCAACTATGTAAGTGGCACGAATGACATATACATCTCAAACTGAGTAACTGACATATCAAAGCTCCATGCATGTCGACACTCTTTGCTTCTCTGCAACATGCCCGTGACAACATTTCTAACTGAAGAGAGTGCGGGGCCTTTAACTTTTTCTTCTTAAATAATATAAGTTATAACTATGATAAAATTTATTTTCGAAATTGACTAGTGCTCCATTAGAACACGAATCCAAATCTTTTAAAAGACAACCCAATAATCATAGTTGAGAGGAAACTTTTTGTTGGTGGAGGTGGCTGAAACTATGAGGTGAACACCGATATCAGATTGTGATATCTGGGAGCCTGAGACAACATCATAAGCTTTTATTATTTTACTCTTCTCTCTCTCTCTCTCTCTCAAACTTACCTCTTTCCCCATTATTTGATATTTCTTTCTAATGGATGGAGGACACAGAAACAAGGGGCTTAGCAAATCATGCATCATGCTTATAGGTAAGAACTATTCTACTATCTATCTTCACTAATATATGCCTTGGTTGAAGAGTTCTGAGTAGAAGCTTAGATATGTTTGTGTGTTGATTTATTTATAGTGATAGCTGGTTTAGAGAGGTTTGCGTTCAAAGGGGTGGCATCAAATCTCGTAACTTACCTCACAGACGTTGTAAATATGAGTAACTCCTCTGCAGCCAAGACTGTTAACAGTTGGTGTGGCTTCACATCCATGCTCCCGTTGCTAGTAGCACCACTTGCTGACTCCTATTGGGATCGATATTCTACAATACTTGCCTTCTCTTTCATCTATGTTCTGGTAAGTATACACTTCAATTTTCTTGGGGATTGCTCCATAGTTTTAAACTTAATAGGCGTCTACTGATATATTTCCACTTATATAGGTCATTTTTCTTGTTTGTATTTATATATTAAATACATGCACGGTGCTGGAGTCCGTTTCTATTAATTAACGGGAATTTTCCCATAAAGTAAGTCGAGTCATTGATCAATAGCAGCCTTTCAAGAAATGGTAGTCTGAGTGGCAGAATTTAGTGGTCAAGAATCAAGTCTTGGAGATGAATAAAAAAATATTGTTGAGATTTTCCCACTATTAATGTCAGTATGTACAACCGCACTATCTTGCTATGTCCCACAGTACAAAAAATTGAAACTTTTTTACGGAATTTCCTGTGAGGTGACTCTTTAAAATTACTCATTAAAACAATTTTAATGGGGTATAAAATTACTTGTTATAGAAAAAATAAACCATTACCTTCTTTACAATAAAAGTTCCAAGGAAGCCCAACTATCCAGTAACTTACCGCAGCCTTCATATTTAAATAACCTCATCTTTATAGCAATAATGCAAGATGGAGATAAAAGTTTTCCCTATCTTTATACATATATATATATATATATATGTAATTTCTCATGTACAAATATAATATTGCTAATTACCCTAAAGAATTTTTATCACATAGCTAGTAGTATACCGACTCTGGAAACACTTGAGTGGGATGATCCATTATGTGGTCTGTGAGCTTCTTCAATTATGTCACAAGCAAGAATAGTCATTTCATTTACTTCCTCCTTCAATTAACAGAGTGGGATGATTCATTAAATTCTCCAAAGAAAGAGTTGCCTTGAGTTCAAGATATTGTGTTTTAAAAACTCCTTCCAATATCAGTTGGAATCAACCAATGAATTTATCACTTTTCAGAAAATTCTCTCTCATTTATGTTACATTAAATCTGATTGATATTATAATAGTATATGTGCATTAACTTACCACCATGTTATCATAAATATTCTCTTCTCATCTTAGAATATAGAGGCCTTTTAAGGGAAAATAACTCCATTAAATTTGATAAGAAAAATACTTGGATGGTGAGCTTGATGTCCCGTTTAAGTTGTTTTTATTCATATATTCTTAATTTCCTTTTTTTTTTCTAGGGGCTTGTGGCATTGACATCTACAGCATTTACTTGGGCATGGCCTCCTGCAAATAGCACAAGCTCTTCTTCCTTTCTCTTTTGGTCCCTCTGTTTAATATCGCTAGGCCAAGGTGGATACAATCCGTCGTTGCAAGCATTTGGAGCAGACCAACTAGACAATGGTGATGGAGAATTGCCCACCAGCAAAAACGACCAGAAGTCCAGCATCAAGAGTTTGTTCTTCAAATGGTGGTATTTTGGAGTCTGCAGCGGGAGCGTTCTGGGTGTCACAGTCATGTCCTACATCCAAGACACCTTTGGCTGGGTACTCGGATTCGCCATCCCCACAGTTGCGATGGTTACATCAATGGTATTTTTATCGTTTGGAGTTAGGATATATGCAAAAAAATCAGAGGAATATATTCAAGGTAAACCATTTTTCAACATCGTTCAAGCTATTAAAGCTGCTGCATCAAAAGTGATGGATTACCAAACCGCCTTGGCACCTGAAAAACCTGATGTGCTGGAGCTTGGGTAAGTATATACACTCTTTTATCAATAACTTCAGAGTCTTTGATGGATCACTTTGTTTTACTGTCCAACAGTTCTTACTATAAATTTTTTTTTTGGTAAATAGTTCTTCTAATAAATTTACTTAACTGCATGACAGGCTTCAGGAAAAACCTCTTTGTCCTCAAAATTTAGGCAGAAGTAAGGACTCGTTGGAGGTTGAGAATCCCACAAATGGCACTCATCTTCTCCGAAATGCAAAAGTAGTACTCCGACTTTTGCCCATATGGATAATGCTGCTCATGTTCGCAGTAATTTTCCAACAACCCGCTACCTTTTTCACTAAACAAGGCATGACAATGGAGAGAAACATCGGGAGAAAATTCAAGATCCCACCAGCGACGCTTCAAAGCGCAATTACTGTCTCTATAATCCTCCTTATGCCATTATACGACACGGTTTTGATCCCAACGATACAGATGGTTACCCAAAAGGAAAAAGGTATCAATATAATGCAGAGAATGGGAATCGGGATGTTTCTGTCTATCATAGCGATGACCATAGCTGCAATTGTGGAAACAAAGAGGCTTAAATTGAGCAAGCAGATGGGGAAAATCTCCGAATCCGAAACAGTGCCACTAAGCATTTTCTATTTGTTACCCCAGTACATTTTGCTAGGAATTTCAGACATTTTCACAGTGGTTGGCATGCAAGAGTTCTTCTATAATGAAGTGCCAGTGAGAATGAGAACAATGGCATTTGCTTTATATACGAGTGTTTTTGGAGTGGGCAGTTTTATGAGTGCGTTGTTGATCTCTGTCATTGAAGTTTTGTCAAGTTCGCGAGGTGGACACAGCTGGTTTTCTGATGATATGAGAGAAGCTCGACTTGATAAATTCTACTGGGTTTTAGCATTGGCAAGTGCTTTGAGTTTGGTGTTATATGTAATCCTTTGTAAATTTTACAGGACTGGGTGTGAATTCGGATGAAAGACAGAACTAAAGTTTCTATCTCTATACAGAAGCCAAATTGTATATGATAGAAACAAAAATGATAATTCGCGGAATATTAAATCTAACATCCTGCCATGCTTGTAGAATTTGCCTCGAAATATAGCCAAATGGTTCTTCAAATGTAATTTTTCCAAGTGATACGATTTTTAGTAAATGGGGTCAATACTGTCAAATCGTTCAAACCCAGGGACTCTTTTTAACATATATTCATCCCACCATTAAAGAAAAAAAAAACCGAAAATAAGAGTTACGGACCATAATTTACTCCTTAATTGACTGCTTAATGCAGCTATGAAAATTGAATTGCTTAATACAATTAATAAAAGGCCAAAGGACTATTTCCCACCCATAGTTTGAGGCGGGGACAAAGTCCCACCTTCCAAGTTTCAAAAGCTCAGTCTTCCACTTATGGAAATAATTTAATATTAAATAAAATAGAAAACGATAACACTCAGAGGTAATATTGTCATTTTAGGATTAAAATTTTATAAAAAATTTTAAAAAAAAATTAAAATATATATTTAAAAATTTAGAAACAGCCACCGCCGCCAATGCCACGGCGATGGCCGCCGCTGACGGAGCCAAGTGGCCATTACCGGCCACCTGGTTTCTGGCCTCCCCGTTCGGTGGAGGCCACCAGATCTGACCGTCTCAGTTTTGACGGAGGCGGCCAGATCTGGCCACCTCCATCAGAAGAAGCTGTCGGAAATGGCCGGCCTTGATCCCAACGACCGTTTTCGACCTTTAATACCTCCAAAACTGAGGCGGTCAGGTCTCGCTGCCTCCACCGAACGGGGAGGCCAGATCTGGCCTCCCCTAAAACCAGGTGGCCGGAAACGGCTACTTGGCCCCTTCAGCAGTGGCCACCGTCGCGGCACTGGCGGCGGTGGCTGGTTGAAATTTTTTTAAATTTTTCAAAATTTTTTTAAATTTTTTTTTAAAATTTTAAATATTTTTTAAAATTATTTATATTTAAAAATTATTTTATAATTTTATTATAAATATTTATTTTTTAAAAAAGTATTTTAGTCATTTAAATATAAAAATTATAAAAATTGTTTTCAGGAATAGAAGACTGAGCTTTTGAAACTTGGAGGGTGAGACTTCATCCCCGCCTCAAACTATGGGTGGGAAATAGTCCTTTGGCCTTAATAAAAAGAAGGAAAGGTTGTCTCTCCCATTTGGTCCATAATCCATAGATTCAAATACAACAGTAAAAAGTTAAATGCACAAATAATGTTAATAATAACTTTAAAAATAAGCATTATCTTCTTTGTCAGGCAATAAAAGTTAAAATACACTATAAAGTTTAATTTATTCTTTCTATTATACTATTTTGGTCTAAAAAACCTAGTATGATATATTACAAATGGATTAGGTGTTTGTACATCATAAATGTATTTATCATAATATTCTCCATTTTTATTTGATCTCACAATCTTAATTTGTTTTTCACATTTTATCTACTTTTGCCTTGAAAACCTTAAAGGCATCTTATGTTTCATTTTTGTTATAAAACATATAAAGATGCATAAATTGTGAATAATCATCATTAAAAAAGATGAACTATTTCTCACCATAAGCATTTATACATGGATAACAAATATTTATATGTATAATTTATAATACGCTTGAACTCCTCTTAGTACATTTCTTTGACTTTTTGATTCACTTTTCCTTTATGCAATCCATATAAGTATCAAAGTGAGTAAAATTTAGAGTATTAAGTATTTCATCACTAGCTAACTTTTTAATTCTCTCTATTGAGATGAGTCCCAAGCTTAGAGTTTTAAAAGTTGAAGAAATAACTTCAAAAGTTGATTGATAAGAGATTCACAAGGTTGAGTTGTTTACCTTAAGGTGCTCTTATTTTGTTCCTATTTTGTTTGTAAAAAAAAATGATAGATCAATGAGGATGTATATAAATTACAAGGAATTGAACAATATAATTGTGAAGAATAAATATTCATTGCCTATGATTAATGATTTTGTAGATACCCCATTTTGAACCTAACAAGGTTATCCCTGATGATGAAAAACCTAGAGATTGGTTTAGAGCTTTCGAGATATCGAACTGAGATCAAATGAACAAAACCTATAAATCCACCAAAGCCTAAAATAAAATAAAATGAAACCCATTCAAACCCAAACCTAAAAAACCAAAAACAAAACCAAAGCCCACAAAAAATAAACTCAACAACCATAACCCAAAGCCAAAATCCAAGCCCACACAAATAATATATATATAATAAAAGCCTAAAACCCAAAAGAAGAGAAACAGTAGCAGGTGGCCTAAAGAAAAAAAAAAAAAAGAGAGAGAGAGTGAAGAGAAAGAGCCTAAATATAAAAATCATACACCAGTCCAAAAACCAGTGAGGAAAGCAAGCCCAAAGGAGGGAGAGAGCATGCTCCAGCCCAAGAAAGAAGGAGCCTGGCACGCTGGGCCTCCTTTTCCTCCCATTTTCCCACCTGTCCACTATCTTCTCTCCCATTTTCTCTATCCAGCGCCCATGATCTCTTTTATTTCTCTCTGCTGCAGTTTTTTTCATTCCCTGCCCACTGCCCCCACGCACCAGTCAACTGCTCCGCATGTTCCCCATTCAACTGTTCTTCTTACGTATAAAAAAAGGAGTAATGAAAAAAAAGAAGGGGGGGGCGTGCGGGTGGGGGTGGGGGTTTGAGAGGGGGGAGAGCAGCAGAAGGAAGGCATTTGTGAGGGGAGGAACTTAAAAAAACAAAAAAACAAAAAAAATAGAAATCAATTATTCCTTGCAAAATTCAGATTCAGATATCATTTCAGATTTCAGTTCTATATTAGAGAGTTTCAAAATCCTTTGATTCCAGGTCCGAATATGAGGGGCTCAAATTTATTCTTTGCCTGATTTTTATTTTTATTTTTGATTATTTTATTTGCATAATTAATAGCTTCTGCATGAAAATCTTGTTAAAACATTCGTTTATTTTATTTTATTTTATTTTATTTATTTTTAAATTGCATGCTTTGAATTATTCTTGTCAAAAAAAAGAGAAGTCTCTCGTAACAATTATTTTGATTTTCACTCATGAATAAATAAAAAGTGCACAATAACATGATTTACTTTAGCCACACTATGACTTCAGTTTAATCTGCAATATATCAAAGTCAACATTAGAAACATTTGATGATGATGACAGTGCATAATATGTGAATGATTGGCTGAATTTACTTCTAATGTGTGTGTGTGTGTATAAAAACATGTACATGTGTGTTTTCTGTATGTGTAAATATATTGTATTGATTAGGTGTGCATCTTTGTGTTATATGCATATAATAAATACTCTGTATATATATTGGTACACTATACATGTAATTTACCGTACAATAATATCTTGTAGATTTAAGTATTCCATGTATATATAAACATATTTAAATATTCTGCATATTATTATATAAAATATATTATAAACTGTGTGTATTGCATGTATATTGTACTGTATATAAAATATATGTAAACTATATATATATATTCTGTATTTTATATATTGTGCATATGTCGTTTATTTTGTATTTATTATGTGCTATATATGTATATTATATGTTGTCTGTATATCTTTGTGTGACATATTTGCATGCAGTCATTGTCTGAAGAAATGTGCAAACAGTGTGTGTGGTTTAAATTTCAATAGATAAATATTACATAAATTTTTATGTGTACTATATATGCTGCACATATGCCTACAAATTATGTTACTATATAATACGTATATTCTGGACATGCATGTTTATATATATAACATATTTTACGTAGATATAATAGGTTAGGTGCATACATTGTTTATATATGTTTTGTAAATTTTTCATATTTTATTTATTCATTTTATTTATGTTATTTTATTTTTATTTCATTTTATATTTTCTAACCTAATTTGTTTTGCAGATTTTTGTTTTATTTTATTTTGTTAGAATTGTTTAAGATTAGATTCAATATATAGGGGTGTATAGAAAGGGTTGTAATTTTAATTTATTCTCTTTATTTTATTTTTCTGTGGATGATTGTAATTAATAAAAATATTACATCGCGCGATAAAATAAAACATAATTAAACTTGGTAACGCGTTTAACAAATAAACTATAATAGTGAAGACTGACCTTCAGACCTGGTAGCATAGGTGTCTAACATCTTTCCATCGTCGTACCCAATTTTTCGAACCCAACTATTAGGCTGGTGAGGAAGGTTGGGTCATCTACAAGGGATCCATAAAATCATCCGTCTTCACTGATGCATACTTTTCCGAGACAACTCTCGGGTGGTAACTCCATAAACTTTATAATGGGCCACAAACCCATTATGCGTTCCTCTTGACCACGTTTAAGATGGTTAAACAAGAGTGACAAGTTTGTCCTAACATGGCACGGTAAAAACCGGTATCATAGATTTATTTGATCAGTTGGGTGAAGTTGCAGTGTTCTCTAAAATTAATTCAAGATCAGATATGATCATCACAAGTTCATAATGATGCCTTTTAAGTTTACGAATGTTTTTATGGTATTCATAAATTTGATAAATCGAGTATTCCAAGATTGTCTAAACAAATTCATTGTAATGTTTATTAATGACATTTAAGTCTATTCAAGGAGTAAAGACAAGCATGAGGAGTATTTGAAGGTTGTGTTTCATAGGTTAAGAAATAGACAGCTTTATGTCAAGTTTGCTAAGTATGAATTTTTGTTAAACAATGTAGCATTCCTTAAGCATATAGTATCGATAGATGATATATATGTAAACTCGAATAAGGTGAAGGTCATTATAAGCTGGTTGAGGCCAAGGACAGCTTAGGAGTTGAAGAGTTTTCTCAGTTTAACAAGTTATTATAAAAGTCTTATCAAGAGATTCTCCAGTTTGGTGAGACGTTTGACAACTTAACTCGAAAATATACGCCTTTTATGTAAACTGAAGGGTTTGAGGTTCAGTTTCAAGAGTTGAAATAGATGTTATCGAATACTCCAATTTTGGCATTACCTCAAGAGAGAGTTGATTTTGACATTTATACAGATGTTTCCCACTAAGAGATTGATATTATGTTGATGTAATCTGGTAGAGTAATTATCTATACCTCTAGGTCATTAAAGGACTATGAGTTAAAATACTTTACCTATGATTTGAAGTTGGTTATAAATGTGTTTGCTTTAAAGATCTAAAGATATTACTTATATGATGTGAGATGCTACATATATTTTAATTATAAAAGTTTGAAGTATTTTTTCACCTAAAAGAAATTAAATATGAGATAGAAGCGATGGCTGGAATTAATAAAAGACTGTAACTGTAAGATCAAATATCATCTAGGTAAAGCCACTATAGTTGTAGATGTTTTTAGCATGAGAATGACTTAGTCTAGTATTTCTATTCAAAGGGAGTTACAACATGAGTTCAGTAGAGAGGATATTGAAGTTATGACAGCTAACTTCTCCTGACTTCAGATAATATCCACATTGTTGGATGCTATTAGAGCCTAATAAATTACTGATGTTTGGGTTCAGAGGATGGTTTAGAGGGTCACTGAGGGTGTTGTACCTTATTATGAGATCAAAGATGAGATTTTGAAATTTAGAGGCAGATGTGTGCCAGAGGATACAAAGTTAAGGTAGAAGATTCTAACAAAAACTCATAGTATAGTTTATTCAACACATCCAAATAACACTAAGATGTACCATGATCTCAAAAGAAATTTTTGGTGTTCAAGTATGAAGAGAGATATTACAAATTTTGTTACTAGATGTCTAACTTATTACTATCTTTAAGTATTCCTGAGTGAAAATGGAAGAGCATTTCCATGAACTTTATTTCAAGGCTTCCTAGTATTTAGTAGGGTTATAACAACATCTAAGTTATTCTAGACAGATTGAGTAAGTCTATTCACTTATTGACCATTAGAGAGGGGATGAGTATATATCAGTTAAGCCACTTATATGTTAGAGAAATTGTTAAGTTTTATGGGGTTTCTAGAGATATTATTTCAGATAAAGATTCAAGATTTTTATCAATTTTTTGAGACATTTTACAGAGAGCATCGGAGACCAAAATTTATTTTCGTTCAGCATATCATCCATAGATAGATGACCATACTAAAAAAGTTAATTAGACTGTAAAAGACATATTAAGGGTCTGTTGAATGGATTTTTAAACTAGTTAGATTAAGCTATTGAATAACAACTATCACTCTATGATTCAGATGATACCTTTTTAGGCTCTATATGGTAGAAGGTGCAGATCTTTACTACACTAGGATAAGATTGTACAGAGAGATTCCTTAAAGACTGCAATAGAACCAAAGATAACTTAGTTAATAATAGATAAAATCAGAGTTATCAGACAGAAGATGAGATAGGCTTAAGATCGTCAAAAAAAGCCATGCTAATTAGACGTGTAGGGAGATTGAGTTTAAGGTTAGGGATAAAGTACTTTTTAGAGTTGTTTCACACAGACATGTCCTAATATTTGGTAAAAGAGAAAAATTGGCTCTCAGATTCATTAGTCCTTATGATATTTTAGAGCGAGTAGGCAGAGTGGCTTACAGATTGGCTCTACTAGTGAGTATGAACAGAATCCACAATATTTTTCATGTATTTCAACTAAGAAAGTATGTAAGGGATATTTCCCATGTTTTGGAGATTCAAGATCTTATTGGCAAAGTACTTGAGTTATCAAGAAAGATCAGTTTAGATTTTGGATACAAGGTTAAGATCTTCAAGAGCAAGGAGATACCTTCAGTTAAGGTATTGTGGAAGAGGAGTCAGAGGCTCAATAGGCTACTTGGGAGGTAAAGTCTAAGATTAGGAAGAGATACCTAAAGTTGTTCAAGTAAATTTCAAGAACGAAATTTTTACTATAAGAGGAGATGTAATATCTTAATGTTAGAATAGTCTTTCTAAACTGAAATTAAAGTTAAAAATAAGATTTTATAATAGAAAATATAATTGAGATGATTCAAAAATAATATAGTCATTCAAAAACTATACGTGGCATTTACATAAGTCTTTTTGGGAGACTTTTCCATGCGTAATGCAAGAAAATAAGGAAATTTAAGACTCATAAAAATAATATTATTTTTATAACATTTTTTACAAAACTTATTATAGACTCGTCATGAAATTCAATAAGAGACTCACAAAAAAGCTTGATTTGGTTTGTTAAAGTTTAAACTCGAGTTTGTATTCACAAGGCTCATCGAGCTTGAATTCAATTGTTTATTAATCGAAGCGAATTCAAATTCGCTTGAACTTAAATTTGATTCAATTTAAACTTAACCCTAAGTTAAATAAAATTTTAGCTGGTGGACTGCCTGAAATCATGTATATCACTATTGGCCTTTCCCTTTTTATTTTTTGACATCATCAATAAGATGTCTGGGAAACAAATCTTTTAATAGCTGTAACTTGGCCACTTAGATGTTGCACAATTTGTAAGAAGATACAAGGCACATGGCCTGTAGAGACCATGGCAAACTCGACCTATATGAGGCCAACATGGGTCATGTGGCTTCCAGTTCCACTCACAGGAACATTTCTGAATTAACTGATATTTTGTTTGAATATTTTTTAAGATACTTTTGTTTGGTTGCTATTTTACACGCAAATATGTAAAAGTTAAACACCTGATGTTGCGAAATATCCAGATTTTGGTTCCGATGATTGAAATATTTACATTCATGATATCATTATTAATTGTTGTATATTGCAATATAATTGCCATGAGAGTCTAGTCGATAGGAAGACCACCCCCCATATGTTTTCTTTGTTTTTACAAGACCTCTGGTGGCAACCTAAATTCAAACTAGTAAGATCGGGATTTAAATTAAATTCCAACTACTAAGATCATAATTTTGAATTACTGTACCATTGATACGTTCTTATTTTAATTTACAAAAAAAAAAAAAAAAAGAATATTCAAAATATTCCAGTTTGAAAGATGAAAATATTTTTCTATTTTAAGTTTAAAACCATGCATCCCATGCTCTCAACGATAAACAATGTTATCTATGTAGAATCTCTAATTTAATTCCATCACTTCCTTTTACCGTGTCTCTCACCTTCATCTTTCATATTATTTATGTACTTTGAAGCAAATTTGTTCAGGATAAAGATTCATGTGACATAATTTTGTTGGCTTGCTCTATTTGTACAAATATTTATCAGATAAATTCAAAGACGTCGGCACTCCTTGTGGGGCTCTATCTATATTCGTATATTAGCAAAGATTCTAGGCTAAATACTAATTCCCACCCAAGATTTCCCAAAATAACATATTTCTGTTCAAAAATTTTTAGAAAGCTAAACACCTCTCTATTAGCCAAATTCTTTCCAATTTTATTAATATTTTTATTGAATTAGCTAAAATACATTTTAACAAAAAGTAAATAATATTTTATATTAAAATAAATTTAATATAAAATAATATTAATATGATAATAATAAATTTAAGTAATGGATAAAAATTTAAAATATAAAGTAAAATTTTTTTTAAAATAGCTACTGTCACCAGTAGTAATGATCGTCGTTAACCTAATCAAATGATCATTTCTAATTACTTGATTTTATTGACGACCGAATTTGATTACCAAAGATTTGATAGAGGTGTCAAATCTAATCATCTTTACTATAAAAAATGGTAGGTTAAAAACTGATTGTTTCTAAGCTATGCTTGACAACGAAAGCAGTTAGATTTGGTCGTCATTGCTAGATTTTTTATGGTCAGATCTGATCCCCTCTACAATCGAAACAGTCAGATTCAGCCACCAATAGAACTAAGTGATCATTTTTCAATCATCTGATTAGGTTTATAGTGACTGTTTTCAACCATTTAGTTAGGATAATGGTGGCCACCGCTACCAGTGGCGATAACTATTTTTCTTAATTTTTATTTAATTTTTTAAAATTTGTTAACTTTTTAAATTTTTATTAATGTTTTAAATTTTTATTATTATTTTAATATTATATTAATATTATTTTATATTTTAATTATTTTTATAAAATTAGTTTTATTATATTTTTAATTTTTATTTAAAAAAATAAAAATAATCTTTTAATCAGTTAAAATTAATGATTAACTTTCTAATCAGTTAAAATTAATGATTAACTTTGACCAAAAAAAAATATTTATAAATATCAGAAGGTTAAAGATTTTTTCTCCCTCTAATTATACCTTTGATAATGGTAAATGTACCAAAGGTTGTCGAGCTAAAATGCATAATTTTTAATACAATTTATGATATTTAGTCAATGAATAATAGTGATTCTTTGTTATTTTTCTGGCTAAATCAACACAGACTTGATAGCATTGAAGATCATATTGTCCATTCTGAGCTGTAATCCCAAGAAATGGCGGACCGTAATGATAAAAAAAATCTTTCACATTCTTAATTATTTTCATGGTCACCATAGATGACATTTGTTAGGGCCTCCACTTGCAATAAAATTTTATGAATATGTAGATTCCTTAGGAAATGATTGTCGATCATCATCAAGATCGGATTCTCATTCTGGAGGACAAAGGCGTATCTACTTATTTTAATTTATAGATTTTTAGCATTGTCAAAGAAAGGGACAGTGGTGCAACCTCTGAGGGCAATTAAAACGCAGCTTCATAATTCTTTTAAGGATGGAACATAAGAGAACTGACGGTGTAGACACTTCATGTTACTAAAAGGACCTTATTACTTGTAACATTCCATATCAAAATGGTTCATTCGATCTTATTAATGCGAATTTTGGTTTATTCAATCTTATTAATATGAATTTTTATAGTACTGCAGAAGCGCCTATGCTATGAGCCCTGTAAAAATTATTAGATTGGCAATGTACAATCGATGGATTGAATTGAATTAAGATACATTACTTAAATCCAAATTAATAGGGTGTGCTCTATTCGATTCAAATTGTAAAACCAAATCGAACCCTTTAAAAATTATAATTTAATTTAATTAGATTATAAAACGGTTTAATTTAGACAATAAATTTTAGAGAAATAATTTATGATTCGAGTGGTTTTTAAACCAAACCAAACCAAACGGCAAATACTATTAAAATACATATAATCATATTTAAGATAATTGTTAATAATCAATTAAGTATGTCCCTTATTTTTTATATTTATTTTTTCGTTTGCTTACATGTATTTATTTCATATGAATTTTACATGTTTATTTTATATTTTATTTTAGGTTATTATAATTCAATTATTATTTAAAAGTGAATAATTTTTAATAAGTTCAAATCTTAATCCAAACAAGACACAAAATTGCATTTTTTCCAATTTGGTTTAATTTGATTTATTTCAAATATGTTTTTTGAGGTTGGTTTATAAAAGTTTTTAAACCGCATTAAGTCGGATTGTACACATCGATTTAACAATTCTGCATTTGGTAAATCTGTATGCATTATCATGGCCTCAGTATTATTTATGGAAGGGATAGACATAAAAGGTGAGAATGAGAGAGGTTTTGGATATAGACATTCAATTTTAATTATGAACTTCTTTTTAATTGAATGTGAGTTTCGTCATTCATCGGTTCCACAACAGAATTAATTATATAGGGATCAGTTTGATGTTATATAAAAGTCAAACATTTTACAAGAATAATTTTAAAAACTTTAATTAATTAATTAGAAGATGGTTCAGATTATGAAATATAATATAGACTGAGTAAAGAAATGTCTAAAGAAAATTAATAAAATCTATCGGAAGCCAAAGGATACACTATGCCAATAGAAATCCTAGCTATAACATGCATGCATGCTACAACCTTCATGCACACTGAAGGAAGCAGCGCCAGTAAATTAATATTCTCTCTGAAAACCCTAATTTAACATACCCTGCAACACCCTTTTGAAGAAAATCTTATTTTATTACTTCACAACAATCTTTCAAAATAATCATCTCTGATTATAAGAATAACATTGTAGCGAGGCCCACCAGGCTGCACTGCAGTGGCGGCATGGTTGCTTTATTTCAAGAAGCAAATGGTGGTGTCTCATGACCAACACCAGGGCTATGACCAGGACTTGTGGGTCGGAAAGCGTCAGCCCCAATCTCCGTCTTCTTGTAACGATTTATTGTATAAGAAATGGACGGCCGAGGTTTAAGCTTGCTGCCAAAAGGGAGAGAAGGTTGATGAAAATCAGCATTAGCGACAAGCGGCCGTGTCGCTTCTATCAAGTAAAACTGTTTGTGGAGGAGGAGAAGAATAGCATAAAAACTTAACGTGAAAAGGTTGTGTGCCGTCATGAATGATTTTTAAGAAAGCTTTAACGCGCTTAACCTTACAAAATCATGAAAATATACTTCAAAGTAACTTTAAATCGTTGTTAGGACGGACGTTGATGAGATAGAGTAGTGGTATTTAAGATGAAAGCAAGGTCCCACGTGCAGCGATATTTTGTTCTCAACAAGGAGTAAAATAAGGGTTTATGGTGCACATTGTAGGGTTTATAGACCATTAATGTATAAACTGTGAAGGTGGCGTGGCTGAATAATTTCTAAAAACAGCAAGCCTAGTATCTCCTGAGTCATCCCAATAAAGAAAACTTTAGCAGTAGCCATTCGTTGGAATGCAGATATAACTTTTAAGGAAAGAGCATTCACTACGATTAGACAGCCACCAACAACAACAGGCACTCACTTCAACAGATTTTCTCTTTTATTTAGTAGTTTGAGAGAGAGAAGAGAGACTCAAATCTCTAAAACGACAAGATGAGTTAGTAGATCACGTCTCAGTAGGATTTTATAAACAAAATGCTTCTTCCACTAAGGATTTGTTAATATTATCAAAATCTTATCATTAATAAGGAGTTAGATATTATAGTCTGTTTAAATACTTCAGAAAGTTTTCTCTTGTTATTATTGCAGGGGAATCCTACTAATTAGAGTGTAGCTATATCTTAGAGTAATTTATAAAAGATGGTGATTTCATTGTTTCAATATTAACTTTGTTCATTCACAATGGGGTCTCAAATCACAACAAGATCAGATTGAGCAACCCAACCACATTCCACATGTTGAATTAATATTAGAGTTGGTTCTAAAATATTAGTGTATTAAAGCCTAGATTGTAGAGATGCTACTCCAATGCAATCGCCAACGGTTTGTTCAAGATGTCACTATGTAAGATCAACAATGTGAGATTGAACGACTTCAATGTTATCTTCAACAATATGAGTAATGAGGAGATCATAACCATGAATCAAACAAAGAGCCAATGGAGTTAAAGAAAAAAAAGATTGAGAGTGATTCATCTAACCAAGAAGTTCAATTGTGATTTCACACATATCAAGCCAAGAGAGTCCTAGCGTGAAAGTTGATATCCTCAAATTTGAAGTGATAGCGTTGGTGCCCCTAGAGTCAACCAAATCTTTGTACAGTTGTAATCATTTGTATAGTAATAAAGATATTACTATTGTTTATTCATTTTCATACATAATTTATAAATATGATCATAAAATACTAAGTCTTTAAAGTGACAGAATTGAGTCAAGAAATCGAATGTACCAATTGTGCTTTTTGTAGTACTCATTAAGGTGATCATTCTAAAAACCGTTTGTAAGCCTAATTTAATTGAACCTAGGACACACGTTAAAGAGATGAGACTATCACTATGTTGAACGACCTTATTGAAAAGTGGTGACAATTGACACATATCAAAGTTGTTACTTGTAGCTTAGTGTAGTACATGAGTACATATTGATATTTAGCATGTTCACAAGATTGATCCGATAAGAAATTTCCATATAAAAGGCACTCTTATGTCTATGGAAATATCTTCTTAACCAAACAAGTGTCACAGTCCTTAGACTTGAGGAACATTAGGCTGCTCCATGCAAGGATTGATATGTTTTAATATCATTTAGCATACCACCATAACAGGGGTGTCATAAAGGTGGTACTTAGCTATGTCAAGATTTATGTATGGGCTAAAGGATACTAATAAAAGATTTGTCACTTCTAAGCACAGAAACAATATCCTAAGATGAACTCACTTATCAAAATCCATGGTGGCAAATCTATAGCCACAATGGGACAAGGTTACTATCTAGTCTATGTTGTTTATTATGGATCAATATCATATTATGTAGAGTACTAACTGAGATAGACACCTTTATCTATATCGCAGCCTTAAGAAATACAAAGTGACAAAGGGACTTGTATTATACGTTAACTGTATGATTGTTCAAGCTTTGTGTTAGTACATTGACACTTTATTGGACAAATAGTATTTATGTCTTGCTAGAGGCCTTTGATCGTGCCTTAGTTTTGGTAAAATCCAATTACCATCAAACCAATAAAGAGCTTGTAGGTCATACATATTAAGGAGTTGATTGAACCTATGGAATAAAAGTTTTGTTGATCATGTTGAGAGAAGTGCGGATATGAAAGTTAGGACCAACTTGTTAAATTTGAGGAGATGAAGTAGAAAGTCAAAGTGTGCTATTAGTCTGGTGCATGATCGTGTGTCTCATGGTACATATCTGTGCATTAAAGGCATGCTTAATGGGCTAAGTTGATACTTCCACGCATGCTTGTGTATAGGTTGATGTATGCCTGTGCGTTTGAGTCAATACATCGAGATGTTGCCTAATTGTCTTGTCCTTTAAGGGGGAAGGTTGTTATTATCCCATAATTATGGCACATGACCATACTTTGTGCAAGCATGATCGTGAAGGCATGGCACCATGCGTCTCATGCACACAGTCATACATCTCTTAACTATAAAAGAAAAACGTGTCTCTTTCATCTGTATAACATTTTGTTTGAGAGAAAACTAAGTCTCTCTTTAGTGTGTTTTCTTTTTACCTTCTCTCTAAGTGTTTGACTACCCTACACATTGTGCTAGCACTAGAATCCAATGGTTGAGAACCCAAAATCTCGTGCTTTGTGTGGAGACTAAGAGTGTCACCCTAGGAGGATTGGTTAACAATTCGTCCATTCCAGATCATTGCCACGAAAAGAGGATCCAGTTTAGCTATACATGTATGGGTTATGAAAATCCCTTATGGTTACTTTGTCATGTTATGCATATGATCCTAAAGGAAATCTTTGATGTGTTTTAGAATTTTAATTATTTATAAAATTTTAAAATACGTTTCCATATGCATGGTTTCCTTTTCAGTTACCCACTACACCTCATAATTAGCATTAAAGAAAATGTAACCCAATGAATTTTTTCAATTAATACATACTATAGAACAAATATTTGACTACAAGGGAACTTTTAAACATCAAAAGGTCAAACTAGTAGTTGTTAAACTCAAGAAGAATGCTTCAAATATGGTGGAGAAAGATTCGCTCATCAAACCATTAAAGTTATGATGCAACATACTTGTTCGATGGAACTCGACCCATTTAATGTTGGAAAATGCTCTTCCAATGGTACACCATATTACATATTTCATCAATCAAAAGAGTTTCTCAAACATAATTATCAACAAATTTGATTGAAAATTGTTTTGAATATTTTACCTATTTCTTTTCTTTTTTTTTTAACAAATCCACTAATTTACTAAACAATATTTATTATATTGCTATTAATTTAGCATTAGGTATTTTACTACAAATTTGTAAAACTCTTGATAAATATAGAGATTATCCAGACTTACAAAATACGAATGAGATGTGATACAAAAGATCAATACGAAATTGATGAAAATACGCATGAAACGAGATTGAGCATCTAAACATTTACAGAACTAATTAACAGTAATAGATATAGGAACTGCAATGCATACGGACATAAATCAATTGAGGTACAATGATATATTCAAATGGACATACCATACATGACCAAGAAGGAAAAACAAGATATGAACGTGCTTTAATGGTGGAACTAAAATACAAATCGACTTTAAGATGCATCCCTCCCATAGGCTCGTTTTCAGGGACCCGTCTGGACCCTGAATTTGAAAAAAGGGCATGGGTAAGGTTCTATCTCCAAGGACCCAGGCCCTTCAATGGATCGGGTGCGTCCGCACCCATTTGTCTGGCTCCACAATTCCCTCATCTTCTGCCGTTAATTTCTTTAGAAAGGCCAGAAGCTTTTGCCGTTTGCGTGGAATCTGATGGTTGATATTCTGGGGAAGACTAAGATGTTTAACGAATGGGGGATGCGATTCGATCGATGAAGCAAGAACGTGTGTTTTCGTTGGCGACATTTGCTTCAGTTTTTGATAGCTATTATGAAGCTTTTATGAGTTTTGATGTTGTGAATATGTATGGTATTGAACACGATCTTGTCGCGGTAAATTCCCCGTTCAGTGTTTTTTTTCTGAGAAGGCAAACAGACGATGAGAGCATTGGAGTTTCTTAATAAAGTTAAAGAGAATGTTCCTGTTGATGTAGATTCTTCTGCAATTTTGTTGGAAGGATGGAAGAAAGAGGGTAATGCAGTGGATTCCAAGAAGACTTTTGCTCATATCGATGCTGCATTTGGGTAGCTTCAGTAGCAAAGTTCTTCATATGAAACTTTCTTAACCATGCTCGTTTGTGGGGATAGACAGCTGAGGCCCTGTAGTGTCTTCAGGGTTTGAAAGAAAAGAATTGCTTCCCAGGTTTGATATTTTTCTCTAACGCTCTTGATATTCTTTTTAAACAAAATGATTCTGCCGTGGGCATTGACTTGATGCCCAATTTGATTGAGATAATGCATTGATGGGATTACTCTGCAATAGCTATGACATAGATAACGCTCTTCGATTTCTTGATAAGATGGTGTTTCATGGAGCCTTTCCCGCTTCATTGACGTAATGATTTTCACTGTTTGATTGAAAACAACGGAGTTAACAAGCTAGGAAATTTTTTCTGTGAAATGATCAAAGAGTGAGTGGCCACCAACACATTTAAATTGTGCTTCGGCCATAGCCATGTTGTTTGACAGTGATGAAACCGAAATGGTAATATAGATATGGAACTATATGGTATATAACGGTAGTTTGCCACCTGAAGAGAGCGCCAACACCTTGCTTATTGGGCTTCGTAATTTGGGTAGGTTGTATGAGGTTAGGAGGTTTGTGGATGATATGTGTGATAAAAGGATTGTTATATATGAAGTTACGATGTAGAAGTTGAAGAACTTTCTATAAAGGGAATAAAAGTACGAGGGATAAGTATGATAGCGTTGCAAGGAAATGGAAGACAGTTCGTAAGGGGATAAGTTTCTTGTGATTTAGTCTTAACCGTTTTAATCCTGTTAGTCTTGAGAAGTATCTATTGTAGATTTCTGGCAGCAAGTGAATGCAAATACTTTCAAGTACAAATTTTTTTTTTTTTTTTAAATGTTTCCATTGCCCTGCTTTATTTTAGTAGTAATATTGGTTGCCTTTTAGCTAATCTCAAATCTAGAGGTCCAGCTTCTGCTCTCTCTCTCTCTCTAGGTGGTCTTCATGCAAAGCAGCCACATAGCCTCTCCAACATGCAAGCAGCCTGTGTCTTTTGATACTGTAGGTTTTATTTTTATTTTTTATTGTCTTGTGGTCTTAATTGCTATAGCCAAAATCTTTGCCACTAGTTTTATTTGTTCATCTGAACTGAGGGGCCTTTTTTTTTTTTTTTTTTAATCATTTAGAAGAAGGATCATTCTGTGCCTTACCTGAGGTTTGTGTAAGTGTTTATAAAATAGTTTCTAATGATTACTAATTAACAATAGGAGTTACCTAGATGGGGACCATTTCACATGATGTGACCATTGATATGTTTGGTCTACACCACCAGCACAAACACGGGGGGAGCTTAACAAGGACTGGGTTTAGAGCATACAGCTTACAGAAGGTAGGGGTCTTCTTAATGATGGTCCTAGTTTAGAAAGTTGGTGCACTTGGCTGCCATTGGTTCCTATGAAGTTGGCCATGCACTCTAGTGGCAAGAAGCAGCATTTGAAGCCTCCGTTTTTGGGGTTTTCGTTGTTCTTGATATATAACCTGAATTAAAATGAGTGAAATGCCCCTGAGCATTTAATTTCTACCTTCAATTGAAGATTTAGGGTGGGTGTCAATATATGTCAGAAACGTCTCTGTTTTACTGCAGTTCCCCAAACCTCATCGAAGCAACTTCAATTCAGATTTTCATGCACCATGTCAGGCAAGTCCTAAAGCTCATGACCTCTGGTTGAAGATCTCTGCCGCTAGAATTCTTCTGAACTTACTCTATCTCAAGATAATATCTGCACTTTTCTGTAGTCTCAAGGTTTTTGAAGATCTACGAGTATGATCTTTTACTTTTCTGAGAAAAAGAAAACAAACTTCTGTGTCCTTTTTAGTTTTTGAAGACTATTGGTGAATGAAGGGGGCCTTTGTGGAGTGTTTTTTTTTTTTTTTAATTGATGATATGAACTTGCGTTTTAAGTCGTGAAACCATCTACATGCGCTGCGACTAGTGGGTTTCTTGTATAGTTTGTTTGGTTTGCTTGAGTTGGTGACAAAATTTATCTACTTATGCTCCAGTTTACAGGATTGGAAAACTCATTGATATCTGGTTTGATAGTTTCAAGTTTAAGAAATTTTATTTTTCTGTTCATCGTCTGTACAAGAATTACCCTTCTCTGTTTTCTTGACTATAATTTGTTGCTGGGACTTCTCTGAGGTAAATAATGGGACCGTGATGGAAACCAAGGGGACAAAAATGTGAGCAGCTCAATGAGAATTGGGTCGAAAAGAGATTATCCTTGTACTAATTTTCTTGAAGAAGCTTGCCCTGTTCTCTGCAGAGACAGGAAAGGTTAGTCGAGTGGATTATAAACTCCACAATCATGTATATTAGAAGAAAGAAAAAGGCAAAGATTTGGTAATTAGCAATGCAAGTTTGGTATTTTTTCCATCAGTCATAAAGTGACCAAGATTGCTTATCAGGGAGGCGTATACTTCATAGAGAATAATAATTATGAAGTCAATAAAACTATTTATGCTTTTAATAAGTATCATTTGGTGATTGGATTAACATTGTTGTAAAACCCCTTACAAATGCTTAAATACAAAGGAAGATACCAAAACCTTCCCCACCAATTACACCTAAGTGCCCAACCTAAAACTATTTTCCTTCTCAATCCCTATCCCCATCCATATAACTTAACCCATTTTCAAAACCTTCATCTCTTCTTCTTCATGTTGATACTCTTTTCAGCCACGCCTCTACCTCCGTCTCCAGCTATTCACCTCCAATGCAACCAAGCTCCTTATCCTCTGATCCTCGGGACCACACGACCCATCCCTTGGGTTGGTGTGCAGCCATCATCTGCACCATCATCGCCATTGCTGTCATCATTGTAGGTATTGTCATCTTCATCGGTTACCATGTTATTCACCCTCGAGTCCCTGTTTTCAGCGTCATCAATGCCCATCTCGACCTCTTTCAGTATGACCTCACTGGCCAGCTTGAAACCCAGATGACCATTATTCTAAACTTGAAGAATGGGAACCAAAAGGCTCACGCTAGTTTCTCGGATACCAACTTCAGTGTCTCGTTCGAGGGACACGAGATTGCCAAACTCCTCGCTGACCCTTTTGATGTAAGAAAAAATAATTCTCTTGATTTCCATTACGTGGTTCAGTCTAGTCCAATACCATTAGATCCAAGCATGCAAAAGCAGGTGGACGTTGCTTTGATGAAGGATGATGTTAAATTTGGTTTGAAGGGAAGTTCAAGAGCTAGATGGAGAGTTGGACCTCTCGGCTCCGTCAAATTTTTGTGTCATTTGGATTGCAAACTCAGGTTTAATGTTCTGAATGGCTCTTATGTGCCTTCTTCAAATTGCAGCTCAAAGGCTAAATAATTTTTTATTATGGTTTCTTTGTTTGAATATTAAGTACACAAAAATTGTTATACGTAGGTAATTTCTAGAGGATCAGGTTCTTCCCAAGTTTTCCCTCTTGAGTTTAGCTTTCTTTTGATAACTCTTCTCTTCCAATCAAAGGAAAGGATATAATAAAACGTATATTAGGTACTGCTTTCTTGAATATGCTATTAACTTTAGATAGATTTGTCTGTATGTAACTTTTTTTTTTTTTTTCCCCTTTATGATTGATATCAACTCTGCCGTGAAGGTCCAAAGTTAGTCGTTATCGTTTATACAGAAACAGAAGCCGTGAATTTTGCCAGAAGGCAAACAGAATAACTGAAGTAATTAAAGAGATCATTTTTTTTCTTTTCCTTTCGCTTCTGGGATATCTTCTCATTTTAAGGTGGAGCTTTGAACAAATTATTTTAGTTAATAATTGATTTACTAACAAATACAATCTAGAAACCGTGCATGTCCAAGGGGTCGGGTCGGCCTGTGGCCTTATCCTCTAAAAAAGCATGGTTTGCGGAGACACCGACTGTGGGTTATGTGAACTGTGTCGGCCATTTGAGCCATGAATTGATGAAGCGATATGAGGAGGGGTGAACGGACGTCTTACAAAAATTTTATTAAAGAAGGATTGGAAAAATATTAAAAGAGAAAGTTGCAGCTTCTTGTAATTGTTCTTAGTTTTGATTATTTTTATTTTCACTTAAACGTTTTATTTTTTGATGATGAGAATGTAATTTAATCACCAAAATTATTAACGTGTTTTGAATATATCCTTTTTAAGGTGATTTGTGAATTAAAAAAAGAAATTATGATATATATTTTATTAATAATAGATTCAAATAAGTTAAAAAAATAAATAATTTTAATATAATTTTAATTTTAATTTGACAAAATCTTTAATTTAAAATTTAGATCGATATAATACAAACATTGTAAGATGAATTAAATTAAGAAGGCCAAACGACATATATCCACTTAAGGTTTCCTTAAATAATAAAGTTTTACTCATGAAGTTTATAAGAAAATCAATTACTCACCTATTGTTATCCTTTTTAATAAAAAAATAAAATTTATAAAAATAATTAAAATTTTAAAATAATGATAAAAATTTTAAATAACAGCCACCATCACTAACAACGTCACCGATGACGGTACTCGCTGTTAACCTAATCAGATAGTCAGAAACAGTCACCTAGATCAGGTCTGATCATTTTTGTCATCTAAAATAGCTAAAAAAAGTCGGTTTCAAACATTTCAATTGCTTTCAACCTTCTCCATAGTAAAAACAATTAAATCTAGTTATCTTTATCAAATTTTTGATGATCAGATCTGACTACTAATAAAATCATATAACTTTTTTCTATCATCTGATTATATTAATAGTAGCTACCATAATTAGCAATGTTATTGATAGTAGTGATTTTTTAAAATTTATATTTATTTTTTAAAATTTATATTAATTTATTAAATTTTTAATTATTATTTTAATATAAATTTAAATTATTTTTAAAAATGATATTTTAATCTTTTCAATAAATAAAATTAGATATTTGGTTTTTTAAAACTCATCCGTGGGATTTGTCATTTAAGTTCACCTTAGTTGGGAATTTGTCGTTTGGCCAATTGAAAATAAATAATGCCACTATCCCAGGCCACTACAAACGGCTTCGTGTTTATCAAATCCAGCAGACAGGCGTGACTTCACATGTAAAAGAAAGGCCGAAGGACTTGTTCCCACCCATAGTTTGAGGCGTGATCTTCTCACCCACTAACTTTTAAAAGATTAAAATCTCACTCTTCAACTAAAATTTAAACGTTTTTTATAATTTTTTAAATGAAATAACTAAAATGTCCTTTAAAAAAATAAAAATTTATAATAAAATTACAAAATAATTTTTAAATATAAAAAATTTAAAAAATTTAAAATTTAAAAAAAATTAAGCAGTTACCGTCGTCAATGTCAATAATAGTGGTCGCTAATAACGAAATCAGGTGGCCGTCTCTAGTCACTTGGTTCTAGTGGAGGTCAGATCTAGCCTCCCGGTTTAGTGAAGGCTTGTGGAGGAGGAGACCAGATCTGACCTCCTCTGTCAAGAAAAATGGTCAGAAACGGTCGTTGGGACCAATATTAGCTTTTTTCGATCGTTTTTGTTGGCTAGATCTAGCCTCCTTCTCCAAAACTGGAGGCGTCTAAATCTGGCCACTTCCATAGAAAGGGAAGGCCAGATATGGCCTCTCCTTAAATCAGGTGACAGAAAACAACTATTTAGTTCTATTATCAGCAGCCACCGTCGTCGACATTGACAACAGTGGCTGCTTAAATTTTTTTAAAATTTTGAATTTTTTAAAAATTTTTAATATTTTATATTTATATAAAATTTATTTTATAAAAATTTGAATCTTAAAAAAGACAAAAATACCCCTGAATTATTATTGTTTACTATTATAGTTAATATTAAATTTGATTGAGGGTGAGATTTTGGTTTTTTAAAAGTTAGTGGGGGGGAAGGTTACCCCCTCAAACTATGCGTGGGAACAAATTCTTTGGCCTAAAAAAAATATATGAAATTTAGCGGCATCAGCATGTAATTCTGACACGTGTCAAATATAGCATTGCCGTTGCTGCCCCCTCTCGTCTTTTCAACTTTTTCTTCTGAAATCAGTTCAGACTTAGTTGCCTTTAATTTAAAACTCTCTAAGTCTTTCTTCCTTATTTCTTCTCAATCCCTCTTAGTTTACGTCAAATTACGACTCGTAAAATTTAGTCTATGTTTTACATGAGTTACTTGTAGATTCAAAAACTGAGACTGAAATATTCTTTGTATTTGATTTTTCACGTCTTTTCAAACTTCTGTTGTTAATCGTTTATTAATTTTTTCAGTGTTTATAAATTACCATATGTGATATTGTTAAATTTATGTTCTGATAAGGTTTCAGATTCACGAAGAAAATTAAAATTATATTACACGTTGTTTGCAAGTGATTCGAAATATTCAACTTAAACATTTAGTCGTCTTTTTGTAATTCTGCCATGGAGAATGGCATCAAGTAGGATTTTTATTCATTTCTTTCTTTTTTTTTTTTTTTTTGGTAAGTTATTCATTTCTTACTTGAGTGCTACTACTTTTTATCATCTTAGGATTTGGTGTTATTGGCGAATCTTTCAAAACATTATAGTTTGTGCAGGATGCCAATGATTAAATGTGTGTTTTTCAGCATGTGATTGAGAAAGAAAGAAGCCTTATTGGTGGAGAACGGTGTATTTAATGTCTTTGTCTCAAGAGTTGATGGCTATGATAATGATCTTGGTGACGAAGCCCTTTTGCCTTTGTAAATCAGCAATTCTGTTTTGTCTAAAAGCCACTTTTTTCGTCGTTCATAGCTGGATGGAGCTGGCCGATGCCACTGCCAGCTTCCGTGTCAACATGATTTGCAGAACAATGTCTTGGACAGTTGCTCTTAGAATTTTCCTGTTCGAGTTTTTACAGCCTTGCAGAGAGAGACAGTGGGATGTTTTACCTTTTTTGTTTAACAACTTGTCTCTACATTTCGTATCTAATAGCTATATTTCCTTTTTTATATAATATAATATTAGTTAAGAACTTGAATTCTGCACAAAAATGCATATAATTGTCATGTCTTTCTCTGTTTACAAATGGAAGTGATGTCTCTCCTCCATAGATTTTCTGTTAGTATTAGACACATGCCATCCCATATTGGATATCACTAGTTTAAGAGATATTACTAGAACACTGAAAAAAGCTGGGTTCTGGAGCTACAAAATTGTAAAATTGTTCATTTTAGAGTCAGCAAAGAGAAACATTTTGTCTGATAACAGTTTTCTCTGACGCCTCATGCAATGCTTGTTAAATATTAACTAATTTCAGATTAAGTTGTGTGTAAATGCATAGGCCTTCAAGAGTATAAGACACTTGTGTTATGTTATGCTCGCCTACTCCTTTACTACATGATTTTCCTCTATAAAATTTAATTGTTTTGTTATATCCGTTCCAATGGCATCTCGAGCCATTGTGAGCTCGTAATTATTCTTGGTGTCTAAATTTTACATTGTTTATTGTAATACGATGATTTCTATAATACGCAGTTGGAACAGCAACTGCATGAAATGCAGTTAGAGTTGCCTGGGATAGGAAGGAACTTGAAGGTCATCTTCAGACAGCCATTGAAGAAAATAAAATTATGGAGTCCATGCTAAATGAACTTGAAGATGAAAATGACAAGGCTATGGCAAAAACTGAATTATTAGATGGCAAGGTAAATATTTAATCCTCGTGCAACTCTTGTAAGTTATGCCTGCCGATTTAATTAGTTTTTGTGAGCTAGATAACTCCTTGGTTTGAATTGTGGATGTGTTACTGTATTTATTAAGTAATACTTAATTATATCATCACATATCATTTATATCACCATAGCAAAACAGTTTCTTGTTTGCCTTCCTGTTTCATGCATGAAGTGTTTATCACTTGGAAAATTCTATTGCTTTGGAGACTGCATCAAGGGCCAAAGGACATAATCCCACGCATAGTTTGAGGCGGGGACAGAATCCCACCCGCCAAGTTTAGAAAGCCCGGATTCCACCCATTGACTATTAAATCTAACAGTCAACAATAAGTCCAGGGGTAATTTTATTATTTTAAAATTAAAAATATTATAAAATAATATTAAAAAATTTATAAAATTATAAAATTTTTATAAAATATAAAATTTTTATATAAAAAATTTTTTATAAATTATAAAAAATAAAAAACCAGCCACCGCCACGAGTCGGCGGTGGCTAGCTAACTTTCCAGGTGGCAGATTCCAGGCCACGCACGGACTAAAGGAAGGCAGTCAGCCTCCGGGTATCCGGCTTTGAGAGGCGGCCAGATCACCAACGCCTCACGCGCACGCACTAGCAGGCCAGGTCACAGCCGCACTCCGCCAAAATGGCCGGAAACGGCCGGGAGGTAACGATTTGGCCCCAATGGTGGATTTACGGCCAGGTTTCGGCCGGAGGTAGCGGTCTGGCACCCTCGCCAAGGCGGCCAGATCACAGCCCTCCCGTCTGAGCGGAATCACCAACAAACTCAGCAGGTAATGAAACGTATCTTGACAACTTGGCAGCGGTAGGTACAGTTTTTTAATTTTTAAGAATTTAAATATTTTTTATAATTTTATAAAAATTTTTAAAACATAATTTTAATATATATTTTAATATTATTATATATTTTTATTATAAAATTTTATTAATAAGGGTATTTTTATCATTTCATAAAACATATTAATGAAATTGGATAAAAATTGGATGAAGGGTGGGAATCCAGACTTTCTAAACTTGGCGGGTGGGAGTTTGTCCCCACCTCAAACTATGCGTGCGATTATGTCCTTTGGCCCTGCATCAAGATTTGACGGTGTGGTAATATCGGGGTTTTCAGGGCCAAATTGGGAAAAAGGGAGAGTCAAGAGTTGAGTTGATAGTGGGATCTGACTCTAATACTTAAAAATATATATGTATGGTCACACACAACTACACACATACCAGCTGATGTGACAGAGTGGTATAGTTTATCCTGTCTTCGTATCATTCATTTTTTCTTCTAATGTTAATTTATTACAGGGAATTTTTAACAAATTTTCCATGCCGTAATTTTTTAATTTATGCTTGGGTGACAGTGGTCTTGAATCTGTATACATTTCTGCATCTATAGTTGCAGTGTCTGAAGGATGAAACTTTTCAGCTTAAGCAAATTTGCGATAAAGAATGGTGGAGTTTTAAAGTTCATGACAAAGACTGTGGACGAAGAGTTGGTGTTGCTGCTGACAACTATGGCATTTCTATAGGTTTCCATCATGGAAATCCAATTTCAAGGGGACCGACTTCTTCTTTCAAGACATAATGATGCACAAAAACACTTTGGCCAGTGAAAGCAAGAGTAATACTGAATTTTTTCAATATCTTAAAGACTGGAATTGCAGCAAGCAGCAGGTCCATCCACTCCGGCACGCCTGGTGTTATCCCAAGAAATATAGAAATGAAGTGCCTGCTTGACCAGAGAAGGGGAGTTGCCCTTTTATAGTCTCTTTTTAGCGCAGAGATGTCACTTTTGGTTGGAATGATTATCTGGGAAGCTGAAGACCCTTGCATGCCACTTGTGGTAGCTCTTTTCACAGTGGTCAGCATGTCACTAAAAAGCTTTCTTCATTTTTTCTCCACCATAAAGAACAAACCTGCTTCCGACGCCACCGCCTTATTAAGCTTCAACTGGTTTATACTTGGCACACTTACATATCCAATGCTGCCAAAGGTTGCCCGCGTGTTGGCTTCCCTCACCTTCAGGTTTGTCGGTCAGACAGTGAGCTGGTTTTGTTTCTCAACAGACTAGCTTAATCTACTCAGATTCCTGGAAATCACACAACCATGTATCATGTAGACTATAGATGAAGCAGTCATGTCATTGAATTCACTCGATAGACCAAGAAGACTTAAATATGGAAAATATATATTTCAGACTTTGATTTACTCCAGTCTAAAGTTTATTTGAAAGTAACTTTTACTTGAGCGACGCAGGTCACACTGAAAGGATTATCCCGAACGAAACGAGACCCAAGTATTATTATGTCAATATGTTTTAAATTCCATGGTATATAATTAATTGAAAACAGAAGATGAAGAATCCAACCAAACAAATTTGAAAATATTTCGATTCATTGCCCTAACTGTCTTTCAAATCATGATTGGGAATTTTTTTTTTTTTTTTTTTTCCTGCAAGTAAGAGGTAAAAGACAATCAATTTGAATCCCTTATCGGAGGTGCTTCTTGCCTTCAAAACAAGCCACTAAATTTATTTAAGAGAAGAAATATCCCTTGTTGATATAATTATCTTGCCCATAACTGTTTAGGTTCTACTCAATGCGATTAGATTTAGGTCAAATGAACAATTTTTTTAAATTTATAATAAAGATATAATTAATTATTATTTTTATTTTTGAAATTTTAAATATTATAATAATACTTTTGTCAATACTGTAAATCATTTTTTAAAATTTTAATATAATTTTAACAATATAATATTTATTAATATATTTTAAAAATATATTATAATTTTAATAGTTTAAAACAAGATATTTATATTTTTATATTGTTAGATTATGTTTTATGATGTGTAATTGCTATTTTTAAGACATAAAACCAAAATATTAAAAGTTTTAAAAACATTTAATCTTTTTTAAAAAATTCTTTTAAAATTTATTATTAATCTTAAACATAGAACTTTAAATATAGGATTATATGTTATTGATACTTTTTATTAATAAATATTTTTACTACTTAAGTTTATCAAATTATTTAATAAAATTTAGAGAAAAAACCGTTATTTATTTTGAAAGTATTTTTTAAAATAAATTTAGATGAAAATGATTTTATTAGAACATAGACAGATGATCAAAAAATATATTTTTTTTACTTAAAAATTAGGAATTTATCATTTTATCCAGTGGAAAATAATCATTATAAAAAACTACGAGCGACGCCAGGGGCCCAGTTCAATCCCATGACCTTCAAGGCTTCAAGAGCCAAGATCCTTAGTGGACCTTAAAATTAAGAATCATAAATATAATTATTTTATTATTTTTTATATATTATTTATTATTTATTAATTTTAACAAAAGCATGAATGGAAGAAAAAAATATATAGTAATTTTATTATTTATTAATTTTAAGATAAAAAATATTTTTTTTATATATTAGATTTGAACGTTTTAAATATAATTATTTAACTATTAATAATATTTGAAAATTTAACGAATTAATTTTTGAAATCTTTTGAAACCTACCCATGACATAATTCATTCGGAAGTTATTATATTCACTTGATAGATTTTGAAATATTATTATAATTAGTACGTAACATTATATTTATATTTTTAATTTGTTATTTTTCGTTTAGTTCCTTGGAAGTGTAAATGTCATTTTTCAAGTTACTAAGAGATAATGTTTGAAATTTTAAAATTTTCAACGTATCTCCAAAATTCTTTGAAAAAAAAGGCTAAAATTTTCATTATTGCTTTAAATATTTTAAAAAATTATAATTTATCCTAAATATACAATTATATATCATTAATATCTTTATGTATATTTTAATTAGTACAATTATTATCATCACTTTTTAACCTAAAACCCAAAAAAGAAGAAAAAAATGGAGTGAAAGTGTAAGAAGAAAGAACACGTTCTTATGTAATTTATAATTTAAAAGGTTATTTTTGTTGTTATTAATTTAAAATTTATATGATAATTTTAAAAATAAAATCATAAAAATAAAATAATAAATTCATTTTCTAACATTGTGTCATTGTTTTTAGACCAAACTTTGGATAGGAAAATGTAACATTGGTTGTTTATAAGAATCTCACAATTGAAAATTATAAATAAAAGTAGAATTTAAAGTTAAATGATTATTATAAATAACGATCTCTCGTCCTTCACATTTGAAAAGTCCATTTTCATTTATTTATTTATTTTTCTTTCCATTCATTTTTTAAAATCAAACTTTGGTTTAATCAATCAATTGAAATTTTGTCACTTTGTACAATGTATAATATGGTTAATAAATTTAATGATAATAGATAAATTACATTTTCACACTAACCACTTCATATATTTTTCACTCTATATATTCATTTTCTTCCTTTCTTGTTTTTTTTGTTTCTTAATCATTTTATAAATAATATTAAAAAATAATAATAAATAAAAATTATTACAAAATAAAAAAGTATAAAAAAACATTCCGACCGTTTTTGACCTTTCTAATGGCGGAGGCGACCAGATTTGGTCGTTTCTGTCGCATTATTGACAATCAAATTTGGTTGTTTACGCTATCGTGGCTGCTAGATCTGACCGTCAATATGACCAAATAGTCGTTTTCGACCACTTTGTTAGATTAGAGACGGTCACCGTCACTGACGACGCTACCAGTGACAGTGATTGTTTTTTATATTTTTTTAATAATTTTTTTATTTTATTTTTATTTTTAATAGTATTTATATTAAATTTTATTTTAATATTAATACTATGAAGGGTATTTTGGTCTTTTCCATAATGAAAGGGTAGCTACTTGAATTTAAAAAGTTTTGCAGATAGCACTTGTCCACTAAGCCAAACCTTCGGTGGGCAATATGTTGTTCGGCCTTCTTTCTACCATCAACCTTCCTTTGTCCTGCTTCTGTTATTTCTTATAGGCCGGATAAGTATTTTCCATCCAAACTTTCAATACGATAATATTTTTTTTATTCTTCAAATTTAAAAACTTTATGATTTCTTATCATTCACTTTCATTAAAAAAATATATAATTTCATTATAAATTATCAATTTATCATCAAAATTATGAAACTACTTTGAATACTTGATACAAATATCAATTATCATTTTGTTTATATTTTTATTAAAATTACGAAGATATTCTTTTTTTTTTTTTTCTTTTCCTTCTTCATTAATTGTCACATTCTCAGTCTATAATTTTTCAATTACAATTAGGAACAACTAAGATCTTTCAATCATAATTAGAAGCATCTGAATTAGCGGTGTTGTTGTCTCCAACCCTAAGCTTCGTGACAGCCTTACTGTTTTTAGTTGACCCAAAAACAAAATTAATTTTGACAAAAAATTGGGGTTGGGATTGGAAATCGTGGATGAGGTAGTGATGGAAGTGAAGGAAAATGTATTAAGAGGGCGAGAGGATAAATGAAGTTTTTGAGAAAGAAAGAAAGAAAGAAAGAAAGAAAGAAAGATGGGAGACTGATTTGTTTACCATTTTGAGTAAATCAATTGCTTGAGATTGATTACAATGTAATCCCAAGTAGAGCAAGCTGGGTTGGATTGAAGTAAGATTGGATTCAAATCGAATATATTTAGATTTATTTTTCAGTTCGACTCTAATGAGTTCGAAATGAATTATACAAATCCGAACATGAATATGAACAATAATTTCAAAATTAGTGAATACGAGCCCGAACTTGAACTATACGAACCGAACACTAACCTGAACTTAAATTAAAAATTTTTTTAATTATATTTTATTAATTATTTATATTAATTATAATTTTTAATAAATATAAATATGAATTATATGAACCGAATACGAATCGAATATGAACTGAATTATATGAACCGCACACAAATACGAATTTTACTATAAAATATTTGGTTAATACGAACACAAACCCGAACAGTATGAACGAGCCCGAAAATGAACATATGTCTGTTCGCATTTAATTTGGTTTGAATCTAACCTTAGATTGGAGCTTGAATATTGCAAGCACCAAAATTAGGCCAAAGGACTTATTCCCACCCAAGGTTTCACTCAATAAAAATTCCTACCCTTTTAACTTTTGACGCTTTGATCATTTTTTATCAAATTTTATTAATAATTTTTTATAAAATAATTAAAATATCTTTATTAAAAAAACAAAAATTTATAATAAAATTATAATACAATGTTTAAATATAAATATGTTAAAAAAATTTTAAAATAATATAAAATGTTTTAAATTAAATTTTTAAAAAATAAAAAAGATAATCACCACTACCACTAGTGGTGGCTATCAATAATTAAATCAAATGATCGTTTTAGGTTACCTAATCCTAAGGGCAGCCAAAGTTAGTAACTGTGATAAAAAACAATCAATGGGGTTAAGATCGATCATTTTTTATCTCTTTTATTAGCGAAAACGGCTATAAAATATATTCAATTTGATCGTTTCCACCAAATGAAGTAATCAAATTTGATCACTCCATATTATTGTTTTTGGCAATCTTTGATACTAATAATAATGGTTACTTTTTTTTTTTTTTTTTTTTTAAAATTTTATATATTTTTAATATTTAAATATATTTTATATTTTTTTAAAATTATTTTATTATTTTATAAATTTTATTAAAAATAATTATAATACTTTTTTAACTATCAAAATTTAACTATTAATTAAAAAATTTTATCGATAAATAAATAAGTATTTAAATTTGCAAAAGTGAAGAGAAAGAAAACTACAGTTGAGTGGAACTTTGGTGGAAATATAGCCTTCGGCCATAATTACAAGAATAAGAAGCTTTCCTTTGCATTAATTGATTGATTGATCAATACAGAGTCAAAGGCAATGCTGAAATTGGTTGAACAAAATGCAATTTCCTGTGCCAAACATGGGCCCATTAAGAAGACCAAATCACCATTTTTGAAGAAATCAACTGCCCACCTTTTAAATTAAAAAATTATGAGATACTACCCAAAATTCAATTATGAAAGAAAAAAGGAAAAAAGTAGTGGTAGAAAATGCTTCATTTTCTTTTCCAAAATTTTAAAAAAAGTTGTTAGTATCAAACTATATTGAAAAGGTGCAATCTAAGCATAATTACATTCAAAAGATTACAATTTCGACATAATTACATTTGAAAAGATACAATCTTGATATAATTACATACAGAAAAAATGCAAGTTTGGTATGATTACATCTAGAGAGATACTCTTCCAACAACCTATTAGACAGGTCTTATTTTAGTTAGAAATATACAAAATTCTAATTGTCAAAGTCATACCTAATGGGGTGCAATATAATGAGATTGTAAATTTGATATGATTTTGGTTGGTAAAACAGATTCAAATATAATCACGTTAAATAACTTTAATCGGTTAAATCCAACATGATAATACTTTTCTAGTGTGATTTTAGCTACTAAATCAAGCTAAATAATCAAGAACCCTTCAAGGGTAATAAGTAACTTCATATGCATAAAGTAGTCATAGATACATTGTATCAAAACACTTTCCCTTTGATGGAGTTGATTTTAGGGGATATTTTGTAGTTTTGGAATTTAAGGCTTTAAACTGGTAATTTTTCAAAAGCTTGGGCAGGAAAGTGTGAATTACTCAAACAGGAATCCAACTTTCCAATTTTTTTTTCTCTCTTTCCGCTCCCAAGTCTTTTCAACGTAATTTAAAATTTCCAAGACATGAATCATCACTTTGACCATTGCCCCCTTTTCATCACCTAAACCCTTACTTTTTCAAACCCCTTTAATTAATACATAGTTCCTTTCATACTAGAATTAGAATGCTTTTTTCTATGAGCCGGAACTCTACCCATGTTTAGACTTTGGATAACTCCGGTCTTTTATCATCAGACTATGTTCTTGGGGTCACAAGAATTAGAATGTTGTGGGTGTTTAATTTTGGGAAAAAGAAAATCATTTTTTTAAATCATAAAAAAAAATCTAAAAAAATCTGTAAAAAGAAGATAGATATAAATTCATTCAAATAAAATCAGATATTCCAATTTACATTTAAAATTTTTGCTTTTACAAGTCAGTACACGTTGTCGTTGTAGACCACGCGCATGTGCATTCACTGTATAGCCACGTAGGATCAAAGAGTGGCAGTCTCGTAAATCTCCTAAACTTCCCGCCCTTTTTCCGATTTCCCCTTGGATCTCCTTTTGGATAGGCGAAAGTGTGAAAACGGTTAACAATCACAGCGAGTCAGTACTTGTGACACGTGTGTGCATCAAGTTCATCTGTGCCGTCTATAAATAAACTTCATCGCCCTCTCGCCAAACGCGCTGATAGGGTTAATAGATTTTTAAGCAAAAAAGTTATTATACTTCGTCTTCTTCAGAGTGTGTTCCTTGTTTAGCTTCAGCTTCGGCTTTTGGCCGAGAAGAGAAATGATTCAGTTACCGGCGGTCTCTAATTCGCTTGGTGCAGGTCGGGAACTGATTGTATGCTCTTTTATTCTTTTTCAATTTATCAATTGAAATATCTTTAATCCGTATGACGGAATGTAATTGGAGATATAATTGAATGGGAAAAAAAAGGCAAATTGGATCCCGCCTTGCATCAACTGAATCGGAGACCGAGGTGAAAGGTTGCATGGATCTTGTGTTTAATCCTCAGATCTCAGGTTGGGATTTTGCTGTTTCATCCGTATAATTTGGTTTAATTTTGTTCTATATCTGTTAGATTTAGATCCTTCGTAAATTTTTTTTCTTGAAAAATTTTAATTTATATAAGATGAATTTGGTATTTCTCATTGCTTGATCTAATTGTATTTAGTATAATTTTTTCACGGTTGAAGTAGAATAGAATTCTATGCTAGATTTGGATGCTGTATATGTATTTAAATGTCAAGCCCTCAGAATATGCAATTTTTAGTTTGATATATATAGAAAATTAATTTAGGGGCGACTGAAGGCTTGCATCATCGAATAATGTACTTATAATTCGGCACTACAATAACTGTTGTAATATTATATGTTCAATAAGTGTGGATATTGTAGATTTTTGCCAAATTCTCTTTCTGAAGTTAAATAATTTCGTACACTGTTAACCTTTTTTGTGATTATTCAAGTTTCCTATAACTTATAGATGTGATAGGAAAGATAATCTGTATCTAGATTGTGCTTTCATTTCTCTTTTATTGCTGTTGCTTTTACTAGATGTACGATATGGTGGTTTAGTAAGCCACTTTTCATCTATAACTAGGAAAACCATACAAAGGGGTTGTTTATAGAATAAATACCGTTCCCAAGTGCATTGGTCAATCAGATCTAAATCCTAGGCACTTTTATTTTCTCATACCTTTTTGTTAGTGTGAGTTTGACTGGCTTATATGCGAGTTTTGTGACACCTCAGAGGTAACAATGAGAATTATAGGAAAATCTGGGATCCACATTTATATGTGTAGGCTGTTGTAACAGTTGTATATCGGGGTGGTCTGGTTTTTTGGGTTTTAGGAATTTATTTATGCATTTATTTGTGTATTGATCATTAACATGTATTCAGCCCACTTTGGAATTATATCAATTATATGATTGTTATAGGAATGTTTTTATCCTTTTTTGACTTGGTTTAGGTATCAGGAGTGGTAGTTGTTCTGTAAATTTAATTATAGCTTGTTTTGTTTGTTTGCTTGTTTGTTTATGCACATGGATGTGAAAACTGACTGATTGGCTAGTCAGACCAGTTTGACTGAGATATGATGGCCGGTCCAACCCAGGTGAGTGATCTAATGGCATTTGCCATGGGACCGTTTCAATGGGGTAAACCGTGCTGGTTTGCAGTTTTACTGCACTTCAAAAGGTATGTTGACAAATCAGCACCAAGCATACCAAAATTTTGATTTGTGGTTTTAAATATTTATTTGTAGTGTCTTTTTTTGGTTAAAACCTAGCCAATCAAGGCCTGTTCTGGTAATGAAAACATTGTTTGTGCATACAAGCCAATACTTTTATTGTTTAAGTAGCTTTTCCAGTATTCACTTCTGCACAAACTACACGTGGTTTTTCTTTCTTCTCTTTACCATTTTTTGTTTCTTTTTCCTTTTTCCTTTTTTAATTCATTGATTTCTCTTTTTCTCTGTTGGTAGATGGATTGAGTCTTGTCTGATCCATAAATTTCAATCTATTAGATTCAATAGAATTACACTAAAAAATAAGTCCCGTCATGGCAAAAAAAGTAGAGTTTGTTTCTTGTATTTTACCTCATTGGTTAATATTTGGCCATTTAGCTTTGTAATGGCTATTTCTGCATGTTGAGAGTTCCATTTACATAAAGTTGTGGACAGTGTTGCAAGTTTTTTACACCTAGTTCAACTGAAAATTCATGAGATGAGACTCTTAGACTTTGAACATTACAGTCTTATGATCCTGTTTTTTTCCAGCAGTAAAATGAAATATGCTATAAGCTTAAATTCCACCTGATATAATACTGTTTGAACAATATCATAGTCCCTTAACTTCTTGGCCTAATAAATTATATTACAGTACTGTTGTATGTCTAATGGCCCAGTTCTTCACTCTGAGATGTATAGTAATAAGCTTGATGGAGCTTTAAAAGAAGGAAAAGATCATTAGCAGATAATTAGGAGGTCAAATAGAGTTATTGAGGTTGGAGAAAATCTTGGGAAAATAATATAATTAAAAGAAGGGGGAATTGTAATAGTGGGAAGAAAAGAGTCTTATTTGTTGAATTTCTACGGAACTATTCTACAACATTATCGTGAAGTCCTGTGAGCTAGGCTGTGAGCATAGGTTTTCTGGATGCTGTGTGACGCTATATAAACATTAGATTGAACTCAGTGAAATTCTCTCCATGTACTTACGTTTTTCTAATGTAATTGACCACTAAATTGTTGTTTCTTAGTAGAAGGAGAGATTGCCCATTTCATAGTAAGAATAATCTTTCTTTGAATGATGATGCTTTTACAGAATTCCCATGTTCAGTTCATGCCAATAAATCTTCTAGCCCTTATTGGTGTGTTATCAGATTTATTTATCATTTGTGTTTGGTCTCTAAACGAAATTTGTTTTCTTATTATATGAAATATTCGTAGTAGTTTGAAGCGAATTCTTAATTGGCTGATGAAATTAAGAAATTATTCACGAGATAACTTCTGATGCCATAAAAGAAGGAATATCTACGCAATTGGTCCCAACTTAATCCCATATGCCCAATCACAATCATTTCCTATTCTAAAATCTTTTTTCTCAAGTTTTAAAGTGTCATTGTAGTTCTCGTTGACTTTATCATATCTGACTTACCGATTTTGCCTTTAGGAAGGAATGGGACCGAATCCTTTGAGTAAGAAATGGAAGCTGCTTCTTTTTGAAGATTTGATGCTAACGCCTGTATACCACATTATAAAATATATTGGAGAAAAATAACTGGAAACTAGACAATGGGTGATTCGTGCTGAGTTGAGTATAAGTTTATGTTAGCTCAAGTTTAATTTAGTTCAAAAGAGTCAAACTCATGCTTTCAAACTAATTTAAGATTGGCTCAATTTGAGAAAGATCAAATCGAGTAAGCTTAGTATGGATTAGATAAGTTAAAATCAATTAAAACAATATTAATTTTATGTATGTTGGTTAAGACTAACAATATTTTAGTCAATTACAATCAATTTATTTTATGTTCGTGTTTTTAGTGAACTAAACATCCCTTAAACTTAAACTTGAGTTTGATAATTTAAAGTCCTCAAGTTAATTTGAGTTTGATAATTTAATTTGAATAATTTAATTTGAATTAATTTAGTTTGAATATACGTTTGTCTCTGATTTGATATGACCTTGTGAAGAGGGCCAATCAGGAATGTTGTATTTAAGTTTGAACCTGACTTTTTTTTCCCGGGTTTTATGTCTGTCTATTTATACAGTATGTGTTTTTAACTTTGTTGTTGTAGTAGTGAAGCTGCTTTATGAGAGGGAAATATTTAAATGACATGGTTGCTTTAATCACGAAGAATATGTGTCAGGTTCGTATTTATACGCATGCATCATGCAAGTTCAGTAACTGGGCTTTAGCTTAGGCTTATGCAGAAATGAGCCTCTGGTGGTCCATTAACAAGAGGTGGCTTTAAATGAGATCCGTTTAGGCTTGTGATGATAGTACATAAACCCGTGGTCCATGTGAGGACGACATATCCTATGAAGATCACCTTCTTCTCCATTAAAAATTAGCCACATGTCCATAACCTGTGCGTGGAGACTAATTTTGTTGACGTAGGTGGTAACTCTAAGGTTCCAAGGGTAAACGTTTTTATGATTTTTTTCCCCTATTGATTTTGAATATTTATATGTATACATATGAGAACAACAATTTTTTCAGGTAAGCATATAGGAACAACTTGCAATAAGGTATGTCAGACTAGGTTGAATGACTATTTTTGAACTTAATCAATAAAAATGTGAATTATTTGCGTATAATTTGTATTTATCGTATTTTTTTGTTTTAAATATGTCTTTATGAATTTTGAATTTTTTAAGAGTAGTCTAAAATATAAAAATATCATTTGCTTTTTTTCAATTAATTATCATAATGTTAAATCATATAAAACAATAAACTTTTTTTTTTTTTACTTCAAATTAGGGTTGGATATGGATTGAGTCAATTTGATGGGGAAAGTTGACTCACCCTGATCTTGAAAACTAACTTGACTTATTTTTGTTTGGTTTGAATTCATTTAATTCAAATTTAAATCGAGCTTGAATAAAGAAATTTAATTTGTTTTTTAAATCAAATCAAACTCAAATTAAAGGGAGTTTAATTTGGTTTGATTGAGTTTGGTTCGAATTAATAGTTTGGATTTTTAACTTAAGTTTGGATTGAGTTTGGTTCTATTTTTTTAAAAGTTATTGAAAAAATAAAAATATTCTCAAATTAAATAATCTTTTATCTTTAAAATTTTGTTAAATATTTTTTCCTTTAATTTATATTAATTAAAAGACAAAATAATAAATATTTTTTTTTTACTACAAATATTGATAAATAAGTATATGTTTTGGTTAAGCTATAATTTTTTTTAATATTTTAAGGGATTTGGGGTTAAATTGTAATTATTCTAATATTTTGAGGGATTTTAAAATTTAAAAAAAGTTTAAGATTTTTTTTATGTTTTAAAAAGTTGGGAGTGTAGTTGAAATTTTGAAAAATTTCATTATGCCCCTCAATTGTTTAAAAAATAATAGTTATATAAAAAAAAAAAAACAAGTTAGAGAATATAAATATTTTATCACAAAGTGTTAAGATTATAATATAGTTTAAAAATATATAGATAAATATGATAATTTTTAAAAGAATATAAAAAAATTATCTATTTATTTTGTAAGTTAAACAAATAACATTTATACTCTAAATATATTTTTTATCATAATATTTGAATAAAATATATATGTTTAAGATAAAATGTATATTTAAAAAAATTTTAGAGGTTTTTTAATTTAAAAATAATGGATATTTCTTTAAAATTTTAAGAAAATTAGGATATAAATATCAAATTTAATGTTGTTTAACTTTTAAAATATTTTAAAATTATATAAATGAATATAATACATTAACCGCATAAATATCTTTTGAGAATTTATTTTTTTTCATTTTAAAAATATTGGATGAAAAAGAGTGTCTGGGCCAAAAAGTTACACGCAGCCTAATTCTGAAGTTGTCACCGGCCTATAACTTCGGAAATTTACAACAAGCCCAACGATTAATTCCCACCCAAAGAACGATAATGTTCAATCCAACAAATTTATAAAAGTTAAATACTTATTTTTTTTCAATTTTTTAAATATTTTATAGTAAAAATCCAAGTTTTATTCAAAAAAAGAATTGAAAATATGAAATTTATGCATCAAAAAACTAAAACAGCAACTTTCAAAAGTTTTTAAATCCCTTCAAAATGTGTGATACATAAACCCAAAAAGTTTTAAAAATAACAAACTTTCTTCTAAATTGTGTAATGTATAAACTTAAAAAGTAGCAAACTTTTTCAAGTATACACACCTGAAACTTTTTAAAACTTGCAAAATCTCTCCATTATAATGTTCGTGATCATGACGACGCATAAAGCCACACAATTCAGTTTCTCAAATCAGTTTGTAGATCAATTTTAATTCTTTCTTCCAAATTTGGATTTGATGGTGTACGAGAAAGTTATAAATCATGATTTTTGTTCATTGGTTTGTGAATGAAAATTGATGTGCAAACAAAAAGTTGGGTCATCCGTTTGATTCAGAAAATTGACTTGCGACTTGGCGTTGTCTCTAGATCTAGAAACCGTTTGTTGGTTGATGTTTATATATATCTTCTTAGATTTATTATTATATTAATATTATTTTATATTTTTAATATTTTTATAAATTTAATTTATTATTTATTATTTTTTAAATTTCTTTTATTTAAAAAGACAAAAATACCTCTTTAATCAGTTAAATTTAATGGTTAATTTTTAAGTTTAATCGTTGATTTTGGTCACTAGGTGAGTATTTGGTTTTTAAAATTTTTTTGGGTGGCATATTTCACTTAAAGAAAGGTTTGGCTGTTACCATAAAAGGGGAAGATTCAAGGCCAAATGACATTGTCCCACCCAAGGTTTGTAAAACGACAATCCCACTCTAATTTTTTAAAATCTAAATATTTACTCATTGACCAAAGCCAACAATTAATTTTAATATTCAATAGTTAAAACTCAAGATAGTTTTGTCTTGTTGATAAAAATAATTAAAATATTATTAAAATAGATTATTAAAATATATACAAAAATTTAAAAAAACTAAAAAAACAGCCATTGTTGACAATGGTTGTCGCTAAAAGAGAATTTCAGAGGTCGAAAATGATCACCTAGTTCATGGAGTTGCTAGATTTGGTCGTCATGTTTGGTGGAGGAAGTTAAATTGGTCTCCTCCATTTTAGCGGAGGTGGTCATATCTGATAACATTCGCTATTAATCGTGATCGAATACGATCGAAAATGACTGTTATTGGCACCATCAACACTTTCTAACTATGGTTGATAGTAAAGATAATTAGATTTGACCGCTGCCATAAAAAATAGAGGAGGTCAATCTGATTTTTTTCACCAAATGGGATGGCTAATAAATTAGGAGGCCGTTTTCGATCTCTTGATTTTTTTTTGGTCGTTACCATTGTCAGTAATATTATCAATGATAGTAATTATTTTTTATTTTTAATATTTTTTAAAATTTTATATTTTTATTTAAATATCAAATTATATGTTTATTATATATTTTTTTATAAAGAGGGTATTTTAGTTATTTTATTTAAAAAATTAGATAAAAAATAATTAAATTTCTTTTTTAAAATTTAAAAAATTAGAGAATGAAATTTTATTTGTTCAGCGGAGCTCAAGTGGGAATAAGTCCTTCGGCGGAAGATTCAATTCTCTCCGACTCTTCTGCATGAGTAAGGTACATCATTTATTGGGTTTTGAATTCAATGTCAATTATATAATTTATAAGCCACATCTTATTTTTTCTATAACCATTTGAACTTATAAAAATACTTCAAAATAATAATGATATCCTAATTGGCGAATAAATTCTCCAATTGCTTCTTATGATTTTAATTTGATAGGCCTATAAATTAAACAATAAGAAACGCCCCCTCATTCCCATCCACTGGTCCTCAATTCGGCAACCGTCATTTCCCTTCCGTTTTCGTCTGGACCAAACCCTCCCTCGCTTCCCCTCGGTCCCACTTGAAGTAGACGATCAAGATGCAATGGTGAGAATAAAGTCCGTGGGGAGGATCTACAAATGTGATATCAAAACACGAAAACAAGAAAATAAAATTTTAATAATATATATCATCCTAAAATTACTTCAGCAGAATCTTTTGCTCCTTTTACTTCGCTTTTTCCTTCCGCATTTATATATATATATATATATATATATATTTATATATTTATATATGTATTGACTCTCCTCGACTTGGACGTCTCTTAGGGTCTCCATAAAAGCGTCCATAATATTTTTCTTTTCTCCCCAGCGCGCTCAACTCTTTCGGTCAATCACTCAAACACTGAACAATCATCAATTGCTTCGTGTTCGTGGTGCCTACTCATTTTTACTGGTGCGGCCATATAATGAAACCAGCTAGTTTGTTTCGTGGTTCTCAGAGTCAGATACTTCAAATCCTCCTTTGAAGAATAACTTCGCAAAATCAAGGTCTGCTTCCTATTTTCACTAATGTTTCGAGAAATTTGCTACATCCTGATTTCTGTAATTTTCTCGCTATTTTACTTATCTCGTGTTTTAATCTTTTGCTTTGGTGTGGATAAGATCGTGTTTGAAAGATTGAATGTGTGCTTGTTTGATTATGAAAACTGAAACCGCCTTTCAAAATGCATATATTCCATTAACAGTAATTTAAAGAAGTAGATCTCCAGTGTAGTTCCTTAACGTGGATTCTCCGTTTTGAATAAAGTTAGATTTCGTTTTTGCTAATGCTGTTATTAATTCCTCAGCTTTGAATTTATGCTGTGAAGCTTTCTGACGCAGAGACCCAATCGGAGTCATTAATGTATGACCTTGCCTTTCTAGACCGTAGAAACAAAAAGTTCACATAATCGCTTACTTTACCAAAAAGTATTCTGTATTACGTGTTTCAAATTTGCTTTATTATAATTATATGTAACGGTTAATTTATTTATTCTAATCCTGCTATCCAACTAATTGCTTAATATTTATGAACTTTATCTCTGTCTCTCTCTGTTTTTTTTTTTTTTAAATAATTTTTAAGGGGAAGAATTTCGTTTTCATAAATGCCCATAGGCATGTTACGAAACTCTGTCCACAGATTCGAGATATGAATAGAAAAAAAAAATTTCAGGAACATGTGGAATTAATTCGTCCACATGAACCACTTGTATTGATTGGTGTTCTTAATGATTTGTGAAAATGAGCTTGTGTTCTTTTCAATCTTTTCAAAATATATTTAGCGAAGGCAAAATTTAAATTAAAGAACTCATCTTGACAATATATCATGTCCACGTTTTATATTTGGTCATACACTAAACACTCGAAATGATTATTGCTGTAGATCATGGCGCGCTGCATTCGGACCATCTGCTGAGCGACGATCGACGCATCGTTTCGTTAGCTTTTTTAAGTGGAAATTATATCTTCAACCGCCACAAAGAAATAAATAACTGAAGATATTGAAGGGTAAAAACGAACAAAAAATGATGATGATGAGAAGAAGGCTCGCTTGCTGCACCCGGGACAGAGAGGTCAGCCTCGATTTTGATGAGCAAGATAGTAAGCAAATATTTATTAATTTATCTTTTTATTCTCCGTGATTTATGCTATGTGTTAGGTCTTGTATCCAGCCTAATTGGACGGACGTAGGTAGCGACCAACAGCATAATCTTTACATCCTTCCACACAGATCTAAATATCGCATATTTTCTACTTAATTATAATCTGATATTACACTTCTACATATAATTAACGTATTGAGGATTTCTTAGATAGTTTTAATTGTCCGCTAAGATGAGAGTCGATAACCATGCGGTCTTTGGCTATCACATTTTGTTAGCTGTGCTACACTCCTAACACATGAATTGATTTCAAAATGAGGTATTAGCTATGCATCACACATTTTACTAATTTCACCTGTGCAAAAAATTAGTGTCCTTTTATGATACTAATATCATCTTCTAATTTCTGTAACTATTAAATCAAAATGGAATTTCTTTTAGCATTTAGGCCTAAATATTAGTTGTTCTAATATGTGTACGGACTCTGTCCCACTGATTTTAATTGACAAGCAGTAGCTTATTAGGATACGTACATGCAGTAAATATGTTTCTTTTCAATTTTCAGGCGAGCATCTATGGCATCATAGGTGTTACAGTTCTCTAGTCCCACCAATATTAGGTGTCATAATTATATTCATAAAATTAATAAATTTCTCTGAGTCTTAAGAGCGGATAGATTAAACAAATCAAATCTTGTTGGAATGCAAAAGTTACCTCTTGAATTTACAACTGCATGTATTTTTAGTGTTTAAATCAAGCTTCGGTGTTATTGAGTGTTTGCAAATGTGCACTTATTTGAATAACATTGCTTGATCCTAACAATTAATAGGTATGGTCATAGATTTTGACTTTTTCTCGTCTTGATAGCTCTCTTAACCGGAAAGTGGCCCAGGCTGGCGGCGCATAGTATCTACGTACGTGCAAGCCACATGGGGGTTTCCCACATGGTTTCAACTTTTTGTTTTTGTTTTTTTAAGCTTTTCAAGGATGGCAAGGTTCGAGTCACGATCATATTGCAAATTCTAGGGTTTAGGATTTGTAACGTTAAAAAGCAAGATATTACAATAAGATAAAGTGATTGTGACTTATCGGTAGTCTAATGTAGATCCCTATTATTGTACTATGAAATCCAATCTATTAGGGCAAATATTTTATAAGCCATCATAATTTCAAAAATGCCATATTTGTTTAGGGGCTATTTTGTTGAAGGACTATTTAGGTAGGATCATCTTTTTAAAACTAAAGTTTAGGATCTAGGTATTATTTTCCTGACTTTTGAGTATTTTGCTGGGTAAGTGCTGGGTCCTCAGTATGGTAATTTTTATTTATTTAAAACTGTTGCTCCGTTAAATAAGGCAATCAAGTAACAGTAAGGATAGAAAAGCCACTGTCTAAAAGCTTTTCTCGTGAAAAATACGACGGCGGTTTTTTCTAGTTTGGATCCCGTGTATTCTCTGTGGCCCGTTACTTTAAATTCCTTTTAACCTGTTCTGATTTCTAATGAGACCCGCTATCGCCCCACCGCTTGTTTGAAAAGTTAAGTGAGACAAATTAAACGATTCTGGCTGCTGATGAGAGCATTAGTGATCGTGTGTTAATGACAATTTTGAAGGGTTTCCTGGAAATTTCCTTCTTGATTTGATACCTTTGTAAGACGTCAGCCAGCTTCTGTTTTATTGAGTGTTTTGTATTATGAGCTATTTTACGAAACTTTTTTTAAAGGACAGTAAATTTTAGGAAACCCTCTCTCTTGCATAACCCACTGCCTTTTAAGGAAAATGTATCATGATGTATCGATAAAACTATCTTGTAAGATGCTAACTGAAATTTTGCTCATTAAGATGAAATTGCTGTACTTACTATGAAATAACTAAGTTAACATGAACAAAACACATCCATGTGTGCATGGTAATTGATAGATATGTCGAATTTCCCTTTTTGAAACCCAGCTAAATTTCAGACTCTTGGTGTTGTTCAGACAAGTACTGTTGGTTTACATGTAAAAGTGTGTTGGTTTGCTTAAAATTGCATTCGAACATAGCGAAATTAGTCTTCATCTGCTTTTTGAATTTTTGTAGATACCGACTTTGTCTGGAAGATTTATTTTTAAATACAAGGTGGCAGTACACATGAACTATAAGATGTTCACTTGTATGTTTATGAACTAAAAAATCTAAAAGTTTGGATTTGTCTTAAAATCTACAGAAATTAATACTTCAAACAAAAAATTTAGGAATTATATATATTTATTCGTTATTTGAATTAAATGCAAAAATTATTTCAATTTTTAAGGAATAAAGGTGATGATAAACTTTTCAGGAATAATCACTTATAATCCCCTTGGGAGTTGTATTCTCAATAATCAATCTTACGAGAGTGAAAGTAGAACAAGCAGAGGTGAAAGGTGTGTCACAGACTCTTTGGCTGATGAGGAGTCCAGCTGTTCTTCTAGCCAAGATGCCTGTGGATCATTTTCTTCTACATGGATGACCGGGAAGAGAGATGGCCAGGGTTCAGATGATTGGGAACTCTCTGAAAGCCCTCAACATTTTTATGTCAAAGAGAAACCTTCTTATGCCATTCGATATTCAGATATTGAGACAATGAAAGAAAAATTTTCAAAGCTGTTACTAGGTGGAGATGTTGCTGGGGGACGAATGGGTGTCACCACTGCACTAGCATTGTCAAATGCCATAACAAATCTTGCTGGTAAGCTGAAGCTCAATTCTCTTATCAAAATAAGTGCTGTTATTTTGTTCTCTTCGGCACTATAATTTTAATATGAGAAAATTTCTTAATTAATATTTAGTCGAGATGTGCTTCAAAGCATATTACTTATGTCAATAGCTGTATATTGACATTGTAAATGACTAGTCTAATTGATGAAAAGTACAAGGACCTTAGTGGATATTGAAATGAGGTATGGGGATATGCTGTACATAAGTATGCCTAAATATGGAAACTGATCCATCTAGCATTTCGTTTGTTAGTTAGAGACAAAGTTCACTAGAAAAGTTAATTTTAGAGCTTTAACTGAGTGTAGACAAATACAAGGATGCAGTATAAGAGTTTCACAAATCGCAGGTACACAAATATCATTATATAAGATGAAGATACTAGCTAAATGCTGATAATCTTTGCTAAGGGCTGTGATGCAGACCATTTGAGCCTAGTGTTTATGGAGTATGTCCTGTTTATTTGCAGCCTCAGTCTTTGGGGAGATGTGGAAATTGGAGCCACTGCCTGAAGAAAGGAGGAGCAAATGGCAGAGAGAGATCGATTGGTTGCTCTCTCCAACAACCTATATGGTTGAGTTAGTTCCTACTAAGCAAAATGCTGGCAATGGCCTAACCTTAGAGGTATTTTTTTTTTTTTTTGTGGGGTAGAGAATATTGAACCAATGTGCATTATACGTTTAGTGATATATAATTTTGTCATTGGAGCAGATAATGACTCCAAAGGCTCGTGCAGATATCCACATAAATCTTCCAGCACTTCAAAAGTTGGACTCAATGCTTATTGTAGGCAATTCTTCTTTTCTTTTGAAGTTAAAAGAGCTTATTACATATTTATGTTAAATATATCTTCGTAATATATACATGATTATAGCTGAACTTTTCAAATTCGCAGGAGACATTGGATTCCATGGTGAATGCTGAGTTTTGGTATGAAGAAGTAGGCAGCTGTGCAGGACGGAACAAGAGTACTAGAGAGAGCAAGAGATCGTGGCTCCCATTGCCCCAAGTACCAGCAACTGGGATCTCTGACATGGAGAGGAAAAAATTATTGTCTCAGGCTAAGGTGGTATATCAAGTATTCAAGGCTGCTAAATCCATCAATGAGAATGTATTGGTTGAAATGCATGTGCCTAGCATCATCAGGGATGTACTTCCCAAGGTTAGTAATTCTATGCACTATTTTATATAGCTTTCTTGATGATCAACAAGTTGCCAGTCTTTTACAAAGATATGATTCTTCCTATTACATGTCTAATCTGTATATACACAATTGAACTTCTTTTAATTGTTTCATCAGCATTCATTTATTGGACTCCCTTAACGCCTGTCTAGCTTTTATGTATTTTAGTTTCGAACTTCTTTCTTGTACGAGAAACAAAGACAATTACTAAAATTAAAGTCAAAGATGTGAAAATTGGTACAGATTTTATTTCATTTGGTCACCATTCTGAATTAATTAAATAGGATCATAATTTTGCCAGTCTAGATAATGTTTTTAAGGTGTCAATCTTCATCTCTTGTAACCTTTGTTTCTAAATCTTGTTTAGTCTGGAAAGGCAAGTCTTGGTGGGGAATTTTACAAGGTCTTGACCCAAGAATCAAGCTCCATCGAGGAAATGCCAAATTTACTGAATTTAAAATCTGAACACAGTGTGCTTGAGGCCATCAACAGGTTAGAAGCTGCTTTTTTGGCTTGGAAACAAAGAAGTACAGAACAAATAAGTGGTAAATCACCTGTCCGCACATCATGGTCCTTCATCAAAGGTCCCTTATCTGAGCTGGACAAAACAGAGTTACTATTGGAACGAGCTGAAGCGCTTATACACCATCTCAAGACCAAAAATCCTAACCTTCCTCAAACTTTTCTTGAGGCCACAAAAATCCAGTATGGCAAGGTAACTAGCTTGAATGTGGCAGATAACTGCCTATATTTGGTTATTTTTCAAGGCATAATATTATTCCGTTCTCTTATCAATAATCATCAATATTGCTATTCTTTTAAAGAATGTTTCTCAAGGATTAGTTGAATTTGACATGGACTTGTATCCTAGTTTGGCAAAATTACAGAAATAATTTGTGCCAGTGTTTTACAATTTCCATAGGATGTTGGGCATTCAATACTTGAAGCATACTCTCGAGTTCTCAGAAACTTGGCATTCAGCATACTGTTGAGGATTGGAGACATTCTGCAAGAGGATGCTCTAAGCAATCCCAATTCACCTGTGGCAAAGTCAAAATCAAATGCGAACTTAGAGATGCCATGGCTCAGTCTATGCGTAAGGCCCTTGTACATGGTAGGTGGAAAATTCAATGCTTTTGATGCAAGCAGTGAAAATGCTTCAGAATTTTTAACCAATGAAGCCAAAACAAGCTCCCACCAAGTTTGGTGTATCAGTAAAGAGGCTTGTATGGGTTTGTCCCCCCGGAAATTCTTCTTGATTAAGAAGAGTGTGCTGCTGTAGTAGTGGTAGAAAAGTTTTTTTTATATGCTTGTGTTTTCTGCCGTGATTATTCCACTTGTTCACTGCTATCCGGTGAAGGTTCAAGCTGAAAATCACAAGCAGTATGTTTCTGTTTATGTATTTGTGCACATCAAAGAACCCTGAAGCTAACTAGTAAGCCTTTGTTTGTTTGTTTGTTCGTTTGTTTTTTTTTTTCAGTTGATCGGAGAGCTTCTACTCATACTAATTAATCAATACTAACTGATCATATAGAGTAAATCCAAGAATTCGTTAACTATCTAAGCCCTTAATCACAAACTGAATAAATCAATAAATTAACCTTTACCCTAGTTCAAACCTTGACTTCTTGGGTGATCCTTACTATATCTTTGATGTCATTACAGATAAGGAAAGTTCACACCAAAAGGTGTTTGGGTGATCGGTGTTCCTCCATCTTTTGTTTCTTTTATAAAGTATTTTGCCATTCCCAGACCTTGTTTCTTCTGTGCAATTCTCAGTATTTGGTGCTTTTGCAACGGCAAATAGTGCTTTTGCTTATTTCCTTGAACCACTGCAAAAAATAAGTAAAATGTTTCTCTAGACTACTTGAATTTGCCTTCGAAAAACAAGGCATAAATATATCGTCTTGCATTCCTCGGCCCCGCTTGTGGTCAGGGATATAACCAGTAGAATATTACAGTGTCAACATTGAAACTAACACAAACCATGCAACATAGTGCCCTAAAATTTATACAGACCCTTAAATGATGCACTTCTTCAAGCCATATCTTAATTCATAACCTTCATCTAAACCAAACCCTATGCAAATTGGAGGTGGTTGAAACCAGAGCTTCATTCTCTTATGATAGGCAAAATGTTCACACTTCACATCCCCATTAGTGAAGCAGATCGCTTGATATGTCTCCTGCAAAGAATAGTCACTGATATTAAAACAAGGATACATATTGCCAAGCCATTATTGTCTATCCTACATGAAGATAAAATTATTGGAGCTGAAATTGCATGAACCAAACTGGGGTAGGAATATGGTCCAGCTACTAGACTAGATTCAACTACAAATTGCAAATGTGAGATTCATGTAGATGATTCTTTACTTTGCATTTGCAAATGTCACTTCCTTCAAGCAGATGTTCATTTGCACTCTGCCTTCGGCTCTAGGAGCTATTGGCATTCAAGTTCATCTTGAGCTTTTAACAATACCTACTATAAGTAATTTGGTGTAGAAGGAATTTTTACCATGCATGCTTTTAATGAAATGATCCAAATCTGAGAAGCAAATAGTCCCTTGCAGCAAAGAAGATGGTTGTTGATATGCAAAGAATGAAAAGTGTCGGCGATCAGGGTCAATTCTTGGCTTAGCTGTTTCAATTATTCTCATGCATCCTTCCCTGTCATAACACGAAAGTGCATTCTCACCGGCTACAGACAATCCTCGATCCCAGGCTGAATTAATCACCTGCAATTGTCTCATTTTTTGTTAATATTTATAATAATTGGGATACTCTTTAGGGTTATTTTTCTCATTTTTTGCTAATATTAATAATTGGGAAACTCTTTTGGGTTAATTTTGGTGTTTTTCTATAGTGTGATTTCTTAGAAATGTAAGGATTAGGTAATTCAGGGTGGACTTTTGGTTTATCTACACTATAATCCTTTTCATACCATTAAGGGTGAGTCATGGGATATCAAAAAGAAACATCACCTGCCAACTCAAACCTTCTGGATCAGCCAGAGCTTCATGATCCTGCAGATTCAGTCCAGAGCAAACAAACTTCATTGTCACTGAGTACTTCTTTAGAACCTCAAAAATGGGAGAGTATCCATCCTGGTTTGTAGGGTTGTAGTACCCAGCTGTAAGCTCTGCTGCATGGCTGGCAGTCTTGTACCACCAATAAATGCAAGGAACCTGCAGATAGGATAATTCAAAATTCATTTTGCTTCTTCCTACCTTTTTCATTCTGTGAAATAGTCCCACTGATATATCATCTAGGATAATTGGGACTGAATGTAAAGACAAATTCCAATGCAACTTTGTATTAATGAATCAGTTTCATTTTTTATTTAACAAATTTATGCTGTAGTTTCGGAATTCATAGCTGGTGCAGACACGTGCCACATCTACAACATCTAGTAAATACAATCTAACTGGTATTTCTTAAAAAGATTTTACCCTACTTTTTGTTTCTTAAAGGTATCCAGCAAAACATTACGTTGATCTGCCATTGGCACTCTTCAAAGAGAATTGATGAAAAATGAAACTAATCCATTAATACAACCTTGAACCTCTCATATGGTCTTATATCTCAATGCATGGCACAAGCTCTCAAATGAGAAAATAACATAAAACATCCAACTCATATAGTATGATATGATTCATTTTAAGGCTAGCCTAAGTTGTTTTTTTTGAAACAAATGATGTGTGCCTCTAGGATACCATGCATACCTTAACAATAATCTTTATATCTTCGAATGCAAGGCTTGCAAGTGACAATATGTTATCCGCATGGTCAATTAATGACTGGGCATACCATTGGAGGAAAAAGCGCCCATAATAGCTATCATAATCCCCTCGTTCACAGAAGAAACCAGTTTCATGAGGCCTAGAATTGTATTGACCCGCATTATCAGGTCCTCTAGCCCAGAATGAATGTCCCCGCAATCTAGCAGCCTTTCTTAGATTTTGTTGTAAATATTTATCATAGCACTAGAGAGAAACAATCAATCAAAGTATAAGTATTACGACCTCAAACTGGAATTTGGCTCAAAGTAAAAACATGCAGGCCTTTCGGAAAAACAATTGAGACAAGACTTATATACTATCATCTGCTAATAAATCATGCACAATAATAATGCATAAAACATATAAAAAAAGATAACATAAGTAGTTAGGGTTTTTGTTCTATAATAATGTAACACTCCCGGCTAGAGGTATTGCCCTCAACAGGGAAGTGTCATAACATGTGACTCGCTATAGCGAAACGACTTAACAGAAAATACAAATACATAAATAAATAAAACTTACAAAAATAATAACTGAAAATCCTTTACTAAACTATAATGGAAAAACATCTCAAAAGGCATCCATAACAAAACTTTGACTCAATAAAACAACTCAATATAGAGTGTAATCATAAACTGGCTGATAAAACGACTCTAACTGAAAAACTGATAAATTGATAAAAGGTCAACTAGGCCCCTATAGCTAGTCCATACAGCTACTATGCACTGCATCCACCACGCTCACCTGTACTTGCAAGACATGAAAGGAAAAGAGTGAGGGAAAATCATTCAATAAGTAGGAACAACTAGTCCTACAACTGAACTAAGGAAAAGAGTGAGGGAAAAACATTCACTAAGTAGGAATAACTAGTCCTACAACTGAACTAGGTCCTTTCCACAAAGTTATTCCCATTAACTGTGTCAACAGGAGAATCTCCGTTATATCCTAACTGTGGTGACTGAGAATCTAACTTTGTGCTTGATCATCTAGGATGCACTGAGACCCTATTTCCAATGTAATTGAAACTGTACTGAATTGATAGGTACAAATCAGGTTGGGCTAGACAGAAGGATTTCGTACCTTAGCCTCGTGAATTGCTACTGTGTAGTCTCCTTCCCTTATTGGACTATGACACACTCTTGCCTTGTTGCAGGTTAATATGGTGTCCTACTGTATGTGTGTAGGAAAATATTATAGGCGTCCCCTTGTATCTACTTTCATGAAAACACATCCAAACTATCATGAAAAGGCATGTCCTCTAGGAGTGTTTGTATAACTATAACTATGGGATGACTCCCACACCTATCTATGGATAACCTGGGTCCATATGTGTAACTACCAGAGCGAGTCCCTCACATTTCGGCAAGTTGGTAGGGACCAGGTGCTACTACAGGACATCCATACTGAATCTCTACACCTTATGCTGTGGACATGTATCTAATTGGTCTCATGCAAAACATTATGCTATGATATGCTCACAGGTACTATGTGCATGCTCTCAAGCCTAACCACCTGTCGGCTCGTCTACACTTTCACCTATTGTTGCTTACTTACATGCCTAATTGGGTTGCACTCTCACTACAACATGTTTAAGTACTATTGCATACCATAGATTTGTCCCTAAAAACTATTAGGATGGCACTACAATCAAAACCTACTAAACGGGAAGGTCGAGCTCCACATCTTTGCTTATGTATGGTCATACAGGGTCTAGGTAAGGGCGTACATCTAGTCTATGTACAACTTCCTTCTTTTTCTTATGAGCATACCTCTCCAAGAAGGGTATACACTCTCATGTGTACAGTTGTACAACGTGACTTATTCACCAATCATGGCTGCATTTGGAATGCTGGAAATAAAATTCCAGCTAACGTCACCAAATTTCGATCAATCTTTTGATGCCTAATCGATTCTAAGGTCTCTAATGTATTTTCATCATTCAAGAACTTATAAAAACACATCAATCCAGACAAACCATGCTTAACATACATCATTCCTGAAATCTTGTCCTCAAACCATGCATGGTCTCTTTAATAATCTTACAAACTATATTCCAACAATATTATGATCAATTTTGCGTAAAATTGGTCAGAGTTGGAGATCATGCAAAACTAAGGAGGGAAACTCCAACTTATCTGGATTCCTAGGTTGAAGAATTTGGTGCAGGTTCTTCGAAATTTTTTCCTCTTTATTTTCCTTCACCAAAGCCTTGCCTAAGTTTTTATTAATAATAACTTGAGTTCATGAATTGAATTTCAAAGACTTAAACTCTTTATATAGGCTGGTAACTTTATTTATTAAAATAGAAATCTGAGACTTAATTCAACCAAAAAACCAATACTCAAAAGGATAAGGATAACCTTTACAATGGATAGGATTAATTTTATACTTAGATAAGATTTATGCTTAAAGGAACTAAATCAACTTGAAATAGAAACCCCAATTTAACTAAAACTCCTTATCCTGCTATAGGTAGACTAGTAATAAGAGATATAATCCCATAATATAGGTAAATGACTATTTTACCCTTGAGACTTACCTAGGGTGTTACAAATAAGCTTACACAGTTATGGTTATTTTTATATGTGAGACAGAATTATTAAATTTTGAAGTTCTTGAGCCCAAAACTTAGTATTTTAACCTCAAACTTGTATAGATAGGCTATATTCTTTTGCTTCAACGCTACAAGTTTCTTTTAGACTTCATTTGTGTCATTTGACTTGGAAAGGTCGGTCTTGCAGTGCTTACCATCTAGCTTGGCAGCTGTTATAAAAGTATAAGGTCTTAGGGTAAGGCTTCATTTAGAAGAGATTTGGTTTAAATTTCTAAGTTTGAAAAAAAAAAAAAAGTTAACTGCTTAATATCTGAGAAAAATCAAACAATTTGGATTAAACATAAATTGAGACCTTAATACCATAATATTGCAGTATAATACTAGAATCAAAGGATTTAATTTTACTCAGCACCCATCTAAGGTTAACCACAATATCAAAACCGAGTGTATTCAGTTCTTAAATACCATTAAGGGTACTTCAAGACTAACAAGAAAAATATGGTGAATTCATTAGTGAATGAATAAAATTTCACAAAAATAGCATAAAGAAACCCTCAATGGAGTTCCATAACACGAGAATAGCTTTAACAGATACCTGAAACTCACCAATGCCAGGATACCTCCATCCCATTCTATGAGGAAAAGAAGGATACCTCAGTTCTCCAGATGGTCCAAGTCCAATTTCAACAGCAGAAATGAAACCCGCCGCAAACAAGTCATCAAACTCTGTGCGAAAGCTTCTCATAAAATCAAAGTAGACCTATATACATTTGAAAATATCAAAAAATAATAATAAGCAAAAAAAATCTAAAATGTAACATGCATAAGTTAGTACAAACAGGATATATATATATCATCAGCTTTTTCTTATTAATCCTTTTACTACTAGTTTGTCTTCCTCTTTATTTTTTTATTTTTATTTTTTTGTCTAGGATAAATACATTATTTTACAATGAACAATTATAAAGGATGGTGAGAAGAAATGCAAAGTTGAAGAAGCAAAAGCATGGTTAAAATAACCAAATAGAAGTTACTGTAAGCAAGTGGATAGATTTGTTAAAATTATTTCATTTATATTAAAAGAAGGAGAGGGCAAGCTATCATGCACAGAAAATAAACTTCATACCTCAACACCAGTTCTTCCTTTTAAAACTCTTTCTTTGTCAACACCCCAAGATAGACATTCAGTATTTCTTCTTCCTTCATGATCAGTGAAATATATATTTTCATTGCCTTTTCCAATTTCCATAATCCATTGGGGAAGAGAGATCAGCACGTCACTAGAGTCATTCACTCCATACTCATGAAATGCCATTACAACCTTCAGAATTTGATGAGATTACAAAACTGCTATAATGATGAAGAATACAATTTACACACTAATGATGCCATTCAAAACCCAAATCTCTACATAATCTAGTACACAGAGGGTAGCAAAATTATCGTTCATGTTTAAGTTGGCATCATTACTCTTCACTGATCAGAGGGGAAGACATTTATAACTCAATCAATTAAGTGCTTGAACTTAAGATAATCTAAAAGTATATGTTGTTAAGAGATTCAAAACAAAATTTTCTTTAGAATTCCTTGTTCTGTTATTTGTGTCATTTCAGTTCTAAAATGAACTAGGTACATGCATAGAAGCAAAAGAAAAGGCCAAATACATACATATTAATGCATATGTAGTATATAATGAATTAAGAATGATGAAAGCCTGGTCAGGTTATGCTACTGTAAAACAAGAAAAAAGCCATAAACTGAGATAACAGTCATAGCAGTGACTAAGAATTCTTTCATATCTACAAAATATGTTTTAATGTTACACCTACAAATTCAAGGAATCTGCACCATGACTTCAAGAGAAATAGGATATAACACAAGGGCTGAAATTTTTGTTTGAAAAATTGATCGAAAATATCACTAAGTCACCTCTAATATAGATGTTTCAGATTTCTCTATCTCACTTCAGAACTGCTAAAATATATTGGTAAAATGGACTATTTGACAATGAAGAAAGAATTTAAGAATTAATAGCAAGTTTCTTTCGCCCACACCCCAAAGAAGCAGGAAATAAAATAACATTTCATTAGAAAAAAAAAAAGGCACAGAAATTTAACACCATGCATTCAATCGCACAAACATATTATGTTAAATTAAGAGGTGAAGTTCAATATTTATAAAAAACACTCCAATAAAACAAGTCACCTGCAACTTCATGTTGAACTCTTGGATTATGTTGAATAGTTCTCTATAGCCAGCCCATACATATTTTTGTGGATTCCAGCCTTCCACAATACCCCACCAACAATTTACGATCACACCATCTACATTTAAAGACTTCATATGGCTTAGCTCTTGTCTAAGAACCTCAGGATCAACCAATTCACCAAAATTGTTGATGAAACCAGTCTGCCATGATTAGTGGTTTAAGCAATCAGAAAAGTTGAGAAATTTTACTCAAGGGAAAGTACATGAACAATATAAAGTTTTAGCATAAAAGAAAAGATACAACCATATAGAGAAGAAAGCCTAGAAGATGAAATCTAGCAAGAATTTTGAATCTCAAAGAAACATATTAAAGAAGCCAATAGAGAATAGCAAACACTTACTGCAAGCATTACATAAACCGGGACATATTGTGTTTCTGTAAAATCATTATCATGATCCCCAGAACGAACATCCTGTATTAGCTGCACAGTCAACCCAACAAACAAAATATTGAACACAAGTTCACCACAAGTCAACCTCAAAGACCTCTGGACCTAACTGACAAGATGAGTGATGACCAAATGCCCAAAGAAACATATCCATAAGTCCTAAGCGGAGGCTTCTAAGGCACTGAATCAAAGTATATAACACCAGAAAAACCCCCCTTCATCATTAAATTTTCCATGGTAAAAAGGGCAGATTTAAGGATAAGTTTATTAGCAAATGAAAGTGAGAAAGAACCTCCAAGAAATTTTTTCAATCTCGCTTCTTCTTCATACACTCAAGTAATATTTTGAACATAAATATAAAAACATGTGCACTGAACCTAATGACTGTCTACTCTTACTCGGGCCACAAAACTAGTAATTTCATTTTCAACTACTGGACTTTACATTCATAAAATTGAACACCTTTTACCGATCTTCAGTGCAACTCCATTAACTAACAAATAAATTACCTGATCAGCCTCCAAACATTCAACCGAGTTGATGGGGCTAGCACTGGTAAATTTATCAGTCCTAGCATCCCTCTCAGGAATCACAACAGAATCAAGAGACGCAGGTGACAAGCTCTCATCAATTCTGAGTACCGCCGGTTGACACTCAAGAGCTGTTTTCATAGGGCATCCCTTCAACGAATTACCAGATAGTGGGCTCCCAACTGATCTCACTGGAAATGCCTGTACATCATCAAAATTCCGAATTCATGCCAAAACACAAAGCATAATTTAGCAAAATGTGACTCGACAACAGTATATACCTAGTAATATAATTGGCTACAAGTTGGAAGCAATTTTCTGAAATTTCCTAGCAAACCAAGCAACACAAAATAAATCCAAACTATCAACATATTCTTACTATAAACACAAACCATTTGTTGTTGTTGTTGTTGTTGCTGTTGCTGCTGCTGCTGTTGAATGGGCGGAGATTGTCTATATGTAGTTCCGTCAGCCTCCACAGTCCAGCCAGCCTCACGCGCCAGCGCAGCGAGTACATCATTCATGTCAGCACGCGCAGGGAGCGGGAAATTACCATATTGCCTCAACCCAGCCAACATCCTGCTGGTGATAGCACGGCGGTGTCGTTCTCGGAGCTTGGTCCGCTCCTTCTCTTTCTCCCTCTCCTTTTTGCCCTTCCCGGTGGCGGTGTTGCTAGGGCCCATTGCGTTGGCGGCGGCAGTAGCAGCGAAGCCACGGGGGCGCCGAGGCTGAGGCTGCGACTGCGTTTGGAGAGGGTTCTGGTGGTGAGGGTGAGGGTGAGGGCGAGGGTGGTGTTGGTGAGGATCGATGACGTCGGGGTTTGGATTGTTGTCGTCGATGATATTGTTGCCAATTGAGTTCATTTTTCTAGCATTATAATTTAATTCATGAATATGATTCTATCAGATACTGAAATTTTAACTCACCTCTCGAATTTTCATTTTTCGCATTCTCATTCTTCTCCCTACATCTAAAATCAAAGACCTTCCTTCCCTTTACAAACCCATCTGAAAATTTTATGCCTATCGGACACTATTTTTTTAATGAATAAAAAACTCCCATTTGATTTGATATTATTCCCCCCAAAAAAAAAAAACAACACTAGAAAGTAAATAAGATTTAAAGGCGGAATGCCGGGGCTAGCGGTCCATAAATGCCAATTTCCTTTACCCTGCACCAAATTCTATGAGAGGCAGGCGTTATGTTCATTCCAAAATTTGCTGTTCGTGATTTATACAAGTTACAAAGTAGATTTTGGTCAAGGAATTCTACCTTCCTAGATTTTATTTTTGAGCTTAACATGAAATAATGCAACCGCTGTTTCACTACACAAGCTCAAGTTCAATCGCTTTCCCCCCGAGATTGAAGGCAAATAATTTTGATTCTAAAACCTTCAGTTTTCCTTATTAGAGGGAAGCACCAGAAAGCTTTGTGATATACAGTGCTTGCATTCGCATTTCACCTTACTCCGCTTTGTTTTGCTGTTTTCCTCTGATACACTCGTTCGGCAAAACCATGTGCTTTTGAAACTAAATTGAAAAAAGAGTGCATGGTCAAAATGATTTATTCGTACATATTTTACAGGATAGCTAGGTGAGACAAATGCCATTGACATTGCATTTTACTACTTTTCAAAACAGTTACTTTTGCCAATAGCTAATATGCATTTCTAGTCTCCTTTTGATCATTCTGACGGAGAAAAAATGGGAATAACCTCCAAGTAGACAAGAAATTGGCAATTTGAAACACATAAGACAGACATTTTACTGAACAAATCAATGATATTTTGGGACCATGTAACAAATACCAATAATCAGAAAATAACAACTTACTCTCAATCTGACCCTCGCTACGTTTCCGAATGCAAGTTGGTCAGTCCATTTCTACCTCGGTTTGATATATGTATTGTGCAATCACCGCCATAGCACATACACCAAACCAGCCACCGTGATAGAAAAGGCAGAACAAACCTGCCAACTAGAAACCCTAAACTACTCAGGAGTTCTAATTGTCTTTGAAGCAGACGGCATGCCTGACACCTTAGTTGTCCGTTAGCAACACCGGGAAGCTTAATTCTCATGTGGCAACAATTTAGATTTGCAGATATCTCCACGACAAAGAGGACAAACTCTGCAAGCAATTGTGAAGTTAATGTGATGTCTCAACATTAATATTACAAAAGACAATTAATGTCAGCAAGTTTCACAAGAGTGGACACCTAATTTTAATGCAATCAACCATGAAAAATGATAATTCAAGAAAACCATAAAATTTTCTAGGAAACAAATTTTGTGCAATTCCTAAATGACAACGAACTAAAATTTATAATGATAAGATTTTGCGGTTGCATTTGGTGTTTTGCATCAGTTTCCAATACATATTGCCAACATAAATATGCCTCATACTTGTTATACCAAGTATAAGCTATAACAACAGATAATAAACTAGTCTCAGTTTTTAAAGATATTTTTTTATAATTCATCAATATAAATATATGTATGTTAAATTTCATGGGCCTAGTGCAAAGTGGCTCCATTAGCATATTGATTTAAAGAAAACATAAACATCTTTGTACCAATCATATATCAGGCATTAAAATGATAAGAAAAAAGAAATCCATCCCCTAAGTCATACCTGTGGACCTCCTTGAGCCATTTATCTACACATGTGCTATGGAATTCGTGATGACAAGGCAGCACCCGCACACTGTCACCTTCCTCATACTCCACAAGGCAAATATAGCATCTGTGATATTGAGTGATAGACAAGCCAAACAACTATTAGGACAAGTAGATGCTAACTGAAACATCAATTCATTGTAAGCATTACCTAATGACAAAACCCTTTAAAAGTGTATTAACCTCTAAAACCTATAAAAATTTCAAAATAATACATATATTGAAGAAAAAATATGAGAACTAAAGTACGATTATCACCCCTATGGAAACTTTCAAATTTGAGTGAGGAAATAAAATGGTCAAAATATAACTAAATTTGTTTACTTTTTAAAATTTAATACAAACATGCAGAAGGCTTTTCATCTCCAAAAAAAGCTTTAAAAAACCACAACAAATATGTTTTTATAATTTTTCAGAATAATCCACCACACATGTTACTAAAATAAAAAGAGAAATCATCTCCATCAAAGATCTTAATTACAAGGAATGCTAACCTGTTAAGGAACATAATACTTACTGTGCAACCTCCTCATTATAATATTTCTGTAACTTGGTGTAAGATTTGACAGGCAAAGATTCCACAACCTCATTAGGTGCAGGAACAGATCCTAATGAAGACATTGAAGGCCGAGAGGATAACACCACAGATTGCTGATATATTTCATCCAGAACCTGATGAAAATAAGTCAAAGAAACTCAAACCTATATAAAAAATATGGGGGGAAACCCCTAGACAATGGTCATCAAAATGTTAACATAACAACATTACCTCAAATAATGCTTCAGCTAACATTACAATTCTTGATATGCTAGCTCCAGTGTTGGAATCTTCATTAGAGCTGGCATCTCGGTTACTTAAATGACATGTGCAACGGCCCATTCTATGTTGACCCGATAAGATACAAGACCTCTCATGCCCAGACAGGTTTTCAAAACGACTTCCCAACCGTTGAAGAGCACGAACCTAACAATATATACGCTTATCAATAATCTAATTATGTTGCACCAAAATAAATAATGATATAGAAGCAATTCAAGATAAACAAATTATTCATTATGACCTTATGGCAGAATGGAATATTGGGCAGCAACTAAGATGTGAACAAAACAATTTACATTTAAATAGGCTATATGGAGCAATGTTACTCTTGAGTTTTTTCCTATATTGGACCACCATACGCTTCACAATCATGCTACACAACAAAAACATGCTCTTATCCACTGAATATGTGGCATGAGGATGGATGACATTCAAATATTCAAAGTAATCAAGCATGTGATATATTGTATTCTCTGATTGAGAAATTGAGCAAGAAACAAACCTGAGATCGTATTCTTCTCCTTCGTTCAAGGAAATTTGATCTATGTTCCAGTAAATCATGATACCTAGCGTCTCTTGATCGTGAAGTTTCAACCTCATGATCTTGTATGTCAAACAAGGTGCTAGATGTACTGGATGGAGGATAACCAGATGTTACTGGAAAAGTACCAGAATTATTACCTTCAGATGCTTGAATTCTACTGTCACTGTCAAACAGATATCTCCCAACACTTTGACTACCATCTCTCACTTCTCTCTCTTGTTGTAAAGGACAAAATGTCAAATCAGTCAATGATGATCGACGAAGAACTCTATCACGAAGTCTCCCTACACTGAGAGTTCGGCTAAAACGAACATTCCTTTCAACAGGTTCCCGAGTTCCACTCCGTCTAGTTCCAACACTCTCCAATTCATTCAGAACTCTTGGAGAATGTAAATTTGCTTCAACACCTGTCCTAGTGCTACTACTATCAAAGGAAGAAACCGTTTGAATGTTATGCAAATTATCTCCATTTAACTGATAATTACTCATACTATCTTGACGACTGATCTGAGTTTGAGGAGGCAAGCCACCACTTTGTTGAGCTTCAATCCTATCAATAAAGTTACCGCAAACCATGACGAGAACGTATTTGAAGCTCCGGTTCTTCAGAATAAGCTCTTGACGACCCTAAACTAGTTGCTCTGCTTAATCTACAACTTAGATTACCAGGAATGAAGCTAAAGCGTGAAAGAATGCGACTGGTTGTAGAGGATGATCGGTTAGAACCGCTACCATCAACATCCGCATTTGAAGCTATACACGAGATGTCGTTTTCTACTTTCCTGTCACTATCAATTTTCAACTCATCTGACTCAATCTCAGCCTCATCCGTACCCTCCTCCTCTTCTGTGTTCTGTTCACACTAAAACACGCATTTCGAAAACATAAACATCTCCATTGTCACAAATAGTAATTAAGCAATGAATACTACTACATTGAACGATTCCGAGCTCCCAAGAGCCGGTAACATTACCGAGTCAGGTCACCCTAGCAGATCATATATGATATGGTTTACGTTATATTACCACATCGCAATAAACATTTTCAATTTCCAAGAAACAGAAAACAAAAGGGCTTTAAGTAAGTACAGAAGCAAGTGGCCATCAACGTTACCGAAGTATCGACTCCAACGATTTCAAATTCAAATAGCTGATAACCTTAGTGAGTCAGGTACCTTAGATAAGTCAAAGTGACGAACCTGGTCTTGACGGCCATTGCAGCGAGATCCAGATGGAGCGCCGAGACAAGAAGACTGAAAAGCCCAGCCCCCTCTCGATTTTCGAGTCTTGGTAGACGAAGCCGACGCTGCCGCCGATTGATTAGATGCAGCAGCTTTACTTCCATTCGATCCCATTAATGGATTAGGAATCGAACTAATAATTACATCGAACAAAGGGAAAAGGATTGGGCGTTCAGATCTAGCAAGTCCAACACATTTATCATACGAGGTGTTTCTCTGAAGTGAAAGAAAGAGTAAACGTTGGGAATAAGAGAGAGAGTGTAGGTGAAGACTGAGACAAAGCAATTTGTAGAGAGAGGAAGGGGGAGTTTCGTTTCGTTTTCTCTGTATACAAAGTCTGTGGGAGTCTGAGATTGTATTTTTGAGATAAAGAAGAGAGAGCCAGAGCGGCCTGCCTAGTAGAGGTAACAAGGCAAGACCAAGGCTTTGCCTGAATTTCGGGACAATTTTCAATTATTTAATTATTTTTGTTAATGGCAAATTTGACGGCAGCCGTGGAGGTCACCTTCCAATCAGAATTTGACTTGTCATATGCTGTGTCCCTGACACAACAGCATCCTCGTCACTTTAATTTGTAACTTTATTATCAGGGACAAATCTCCTACGCCCCTGATGATTTATTAAATTAATTATGCACCCACATATTTAAGAAAATAAACAAATTTCCCCCGCCTTGAAGGCATTGAGATTCGGGCGCAACAGTTTTAGAGGGCCATTGCCTTTGCCACTGAGCTCTGAAGCAGTGAAGCTGTAGAATATAAATGAGATGATTTCAACGACTAGATGGCCGTCTGGGGTGGGTGAGGCCACTTTCTGATTGATGATAAGCCAGCAAAGAAACCTATTGGTCCAATTTTATCGCGCCATTTAATATTATCGATGACTACAGTCTAGAAATTAAAAGGCCATCCCCTTTTTTATAGCTCTTTGATTTGATGCAGAAATTAGAACACTAAAATGTTTCAATTACTTTTCACAGTTTCAGTCAAATGCACCATTTCATAAATCCTACTGATTGACTAAGAATTATGAGGATTTGAGGTGAGCTTTTTGGTTTTTTTTAATAATAAAAAATTTAATTCAAATCAATATTTTTACAGATTATCAATCATATTGAATTATCAAACATCAAATAAATATAATATAAAAATCATACTTTATCGATTAAATAAAAAATTTAATTAAAATGACTCTTTAGTGGTTTGAATTTTACTCTTATCATAAAAGAGTCTAATAATTCAAAGAAAAGTGGAAAAAAAATAATATAAAAAGATAGTATGCGACATTCCATCGTATAAGATAAGAAAAGAGACTTATAAAAATCTAACTATTATCCTTAAACATCTTATCAAAATTAAGTTTTTCTTAAGACAATCTATTATATAATATTATTCATACTTTGTTGAAATATTTTTTCATAATCATTAATAATATAACTGTGAATTGGAAATCACATATTAATTAAAAATCGATTTAGGTATAGTTATATAAGTGTGAGGGAGTCTCTCCACTTGAACTAGTTTTTGGGATGAGATAATCCTAACAACAATTTTGTGAAAGTCAAATAAGCGAAATCAAAGCTAAAACTTAAAGCATAATATGACTAAAGGGAGGTTGTCAGTCCAGTAATATTTCAGCCTCAACTTTGGCCTTTGTTTGATATGAGTGGCGTTGGATTGATGACCATAGTTAGCTAAGGCAAGTCCCACCTAGAGGTGCAATTGAACAGAGCTAAGGCAAGGAATGCTTGGCAAGAGCTCAGCTTGATTACACATATATATAGAACTCAAACTCATTGAGTCGTTAAGGCAATTTGAATAATTATATTTTAATCTTTTGGTTTTTAAAAAATACATTTAAAGCCAAGCATACATACTTGACCCCCAAATTCAAAGTTGAAAAAAAAAATTGTTTGTATGTAAATATAAAATTCAAAACTATTAATGATATATCGATATTTTACTTTATTTGAGCCGTGAGCTTCCAAGCTCACAATTTGAGAGTCAAACTCAAACAAACTCAACTCAATTTTAGTCTAACCGAATTGGGATAGGAGTTGTTCATGAATGGCTTGACTCTTTTGCCGCCTAGCCTCAACCCTTGAGCTAACTTTAGAGTATCTGTGGATGTCCAACTTCGTGAAAATAGGTTTCCCATCAACAGCGTAAGCCACGTTTAAACTTCCTTGTATCCAATATAGTCACATTCTCCATTTTTTTCATTACAATAGACAATGAAATTTACTCATCCTCAACATTACGTTCTGATTCTAACCAGCCCTTTGCTTCTGTAAATTTCTGCTTTGAGCCACCAGTTTCATCAAAGATCTCCAAGCAAGTCAATTTCTTGATGTAAGGATGATCACAATCCCACAGCGATGGTTCTCTCTTAACCTTTTTGGACGGAGATTGTTGATCGCACGCTTGGAAGCCTAGCTCCTTGCATTTTTCGTTTCTTCTTTTCCTTACACGCAAGGGAGTGTTTTCCTTTTCGGTGTATGAAGGCAAATCCCATGTTGCAATGCCATAGCCAACTTTAAGTACGTGGCTTAATAATAAAGTCAACCTTAAAAGCTTTTAGTGGTGTTTCCTATTTCAAGAGGATTTAAACTGCTGCTAATGTGATTTAGCTTTCACCCATATGGACTGTCCCATGGTGAGCCCACTGCTGATAATGATAATGATAATGATAAACACATCACAAAGGAAAGAAAAAAGCAATGTGAAGGAAAAAAAAAAAACCTATGCACTTTGAAGTGCATGAAAAGGTAAATGCTTTTAACTGTACTGTTTTTGGAAGATGAGGCTAAAGATTTCTTCGACCCAACTGCCGTATAAGTTGATCAACAGACAACATAGCACGAGTTGCCGAGCCAATTGAGGCATCATACCTGTCACATAGTGATGTACAAAGCGTTATCCTTCAGACCTTGGTTCTTCATTATAATCACACTGAAAAAAAATGAATATGTTGAATGGAATACAGAGTAATCTTACAGAGCAACTAAAAGGAATGCCTTTGTCTGCATAATGACAACACCTTCACCAACAGATTTTAATGTGTTCATGCATCTTGCACAAAAACAATTCTCGTGAATTGAGGTAACCGCATCTGTCATGGAAATTCCATCATTTATTTTGAAATACAATAAATGAACCACTGAAATAGTAAAGAAACATAATTTCAAGTATGAATATAATAAAAGCAAAGTAAGAGTCCAGTTATGTAGCAGTAGCACAACTTTCATTGGTTTGGCCCAATGATGAAGCTGTGAGCCTGGAGCTTATTTTGTTTGATAAAATCAACAAACTGACTCAATTCAATGGGATTAACTTTTAGTCCTTCCTGCTCAGCACTGCAAGCAGCAAAACCAACCTTTAGATTTAGTACTTCTAAGCAAAACAAAATCATCTAACAGGACAGAATGCACACATCTCCTGCAACATCAAAATGACGATCTGTAAAAGATAAATTTGTAACTGGCACCCTTAAGGCTCAAAGGCATTAGTAGTCACGAATAAGTTTACAAGCATTTCTTAACGTATCAACATAGCCCCATCATATAACAAAGGAAAGAGGCCAACCACAAAAGACTAAAACTGTATCTTAGCCATTGTTCCTGTAACCTAGAAAGACTAATGTTATGACATTGATAGTTATCTTTATGCATGTTTTATGTAGGTTTCAAAAGAATGTATAGACCTGGATCTTGTCTTCGAATTGGGCATTCAAAATACAATAAATAAGGATTGGTTCCTTGACTTGAAACTTATAAAAGAATGCTTTGCATAGGAGCACCTGGGATCTCCAAAAGTACTACCAACTTAAATTGTATTGTTTGTTCTCATTTTGAACTATATTCCTAGTTTTAAGGTGTCTCTGAATTTGACTTAAGCCTTGTGACTTTAAACAAATGGGATTCTGAAAGTTTTCTATTGAATACCATTGCTCATATGCAAAGATCACCAACTTCATTGAAGAAGATCCCTTGCCCTGAACCAAAGATCAAAATCAAGTCTGTTATTCAACGTCTGCAACAACAAAAATAAAAGCCACCGGCTTTGCAGACACTAGGTGATGGTATAAATTGTAGCAAAACCTAGGAGAATAATATGATAATACTAGGATGAGAATATGAACACATGAATCACAGACCATAATCTACCAAATGTAGTAGATTATGCTATATGGAAATTAGTATTATGCTATATTCATTGTAATTATCATTAATATTCAATTAAGTATGACTTACAAAATTACACCAGAGCAGAGTGTAAATGTTCAAAACATAAAGATGAAACCAATGTTTTTAAGGCCAAATTAGACATTGTTCACTGGAAAAGTGGTTCGATTCAACCGATTTATTAGATCGTTTGATTAGTATTTAGATTGACCAACTATTTAAATAAATATTCAAACTAATTTCAAATAATTAATCATTAAATATATAATTTAATTTGATTTAACCTAAAAATAAATTCAATATGATACTATATCTCAATAATGAATTTTTACAAAAAAAAAAAAATTGAATTTTTCTACTAACATCATCGGCTATATTTGATTTGGGTATTTATCAAATTAATCACAAAAATCAAGATAGTTCAAATAATTAGATAGTAATTTAAATTTAGCAGTTTTTATCATTGGGTTATATTCATATCATGTCAATTCGAGCTTTGGATTAAAAATCCTCAACATTAGTCTAATCTGAAATAAAATCGTATTGAAATTTTTTAACTCTAACCAAACTGAAATACTTTTAGGTTAACCTGATTCGATCCAAATTAACTTAAACTATGTAACAAGTAATGTTATGTCAAAGTATAACATGTAATAACATGATTTATTATCAAACAAAATATTTTGTCAAATACTAAGAAATAAAAAAATTGTTACAAAACACACACAAAAATACATGGTGGTTGGTAACTACAAAACAAAAATAATTATTTATACATAAACACAATCATAAGTAATGTCAGATTGAATCCAAATGTTCCACATTGTCGGGCTTTATGGGTTAGGTTGACCTACTAGCATACTAAGACTTGAGACACAACCGAAGAGCCCTTAGATTATACCTCCACGAGCTGACCTATATGCTTTTGTAAGGCAATCAATAATTTTATATTATATTATTTAATTATTTTTTATGTCTTATAAGACTGGTTTATGGGTTTTGCCCTAAGGTTATCAATATACAACACATGATTTATCAACCTTGCATGGGTTGTGATAAAAATGGGGTTTTGGACTAAGCTATCAGTTTTATCTATTTATATAATTTAAGATGATCACTGAACAAAATTAAATAACGGTAAAAAAAAAGTTATTATTATGAAATAAGCGTATAACAAAATCAATATAATTTTGGTAATGTCAATTACCGAAATAATGAATGAGTGATGCAAATTTGGTGTTTGATAAAATAATATTGATTTTTTTGTTGATTCAAATTAAGGAAGAGAAATCTTGTTGATTGAAATTCTTTCTATCAAATGAAAAGGATAATAAATATTAAAATTTTCTATTGTTATCATATTTATGTTATATTTAGTTTAAAATTTTCTAGTCAATACATACTAGTTTCGCATCAACCCTAATTTAACCCGATTTTATTCAAGTTAACCTTAACTTGATCTAATGTGCTTTTTATATACTCAAACCCGATATTTTGATGTTGTCACATGGGATTAATTGTCAAGTCCATCACAATCCAGTCTAACTTATAAAATGGTTTTTTAACAAAGAGTTTCCATTTTTCTTTAGGGAAGACAATCTGACTGACCAGTTGGGACCGATTTTTAAAAACCATGAATTTTGTTGAGATAACATTAATAAGTTACATAAAAAAGAGGGCAGACACCCAGCACACAGATTGGAGTGTACTGATTGTCTTTGTTTATGTCATACACTTAATAAATTATACCTTTTTTTTTTTCTTATTCTAGCTTACATTTTCAATAATCATTTCTGGAATCATAAAATTGCTGGTGCCTTAACACAAAATCTAAATATCCATCTCCACCTGATGTACTGAGTTAATCGAAAACACGGTTGTGGCAAGTTGGGTTGCAAGGATAAGGGCAATCAACCTTTTGGAAAGGACTCCGATCATAATACCAGTCTCCCACTGCCTTGGCAATGGACTGCAGAATTGATTTCATATCAGAAAAATGAACTAATATGTCACAATGTGAAAGAAAATAAAAATAATAATCAGATTACATACGTAAAAAGCTCAAGATTATGGAGGAAAGATGACAGGTAAAGCAGACTCTTACCGTCTTTCCCAGAACCGGAGAGTCATCCCTTAACCATGTCTCCTGCATTTCAGTTTGGCAGTGGGCATAGCAGGAGTCTATAAACTTTCCTTTAGTTGAAGAGTTGCCAAGTCCAGTCAATGCAATTAAGAATTGATTCCTGAAATCTGATTATAAACCCCAGAGTGAGATCCAAAGAGAGTCCTGCCACAAGAGTTTGTAGCAATGCTGTAAATTATCCAAAAGAAAATTACCTTGCATCGTTTGCAGTTGAGTAGGTGAACAGTCTTTTATATCGAGCTTGCAGCTGTGCCAAGTTCCATGGGGATCAGCAACGCCAGGTGCCAAAATGTTCTTTATCTGTATATACATGAAGAAGAATCACCTTACAAGGGAAAAGTTTGAAGAAAAAACTAGATGTATACTCAGATTTCACATTGTATTATAACATTGAAGAAAACAAAACTCATATCCAGCTGAATGCAGGTATCAACTTCCTTTTAATATGTTTTCAATTCTAGAGATAAAATTGCGTTCATAATTCTTATTTTTCAAATCGAAAGCACAATGTTATGAATCAATAAGTGCCTCATCTGCACCTAGCTCATGTAACAAGCCTAATGTCCTTAGAATTCAAATTTGAAACGACTTTACTTTCAACAAATGCCTTATCTCCACCACTTCCAGACTTGTTTATTGTTTCAGTTTCTTGCCTGACATTTTTCATGTAAATGGAAAGATACTGAGCATATTAGTTGTGCTTCTCAAAAGCCAGTAATGTACTAACCTGCCATGAATCATAGGCTGCATTTACAATAAATATCGGTGTAGCTATTTCCCTTGCCATATGTTGTGGGAAGAAACACTGTCATTATATTGAGAAGAACTAGTAAGAAGCAAGAGGAAATGACAAAAAGAGTGGAAACGTTCAAATTGCAAACCCTACCAATCCTGGTTTCATTTTCGACGTGCAGTATGCCGGCAAATTTTTAGCTGATTCCTGCACAAGATTTAAATCAACTATCAGAGAAGGTAAACCTTGCAAGATGCTCCACAACACACAGGTACTTCTGTCAAGTTATAAACACGAAAAATATGAAAGACACTAGAATGCATGACCAAGGGAAGAAGAGGATCATTCCAGGAAACAGTTGTTAGTGACAACCAGCAGAGCATATTATAATATCCAAAAAAAAAGTGCAGCCAATCATTATGGTGCATTTCTGTGCACATGTAAGTAGAAAGAGGAGAATACATGTGTTGCCACCACTTCACTGTAAAACTGTTCAATGTGATTTCCTCCAGAAACATCCTTCCTGTAGAACAAAGCTTTAGTGTAAATTATAGAAAACCACCAAGAATGAAGCAACTCTACACCAATGTAAGGTTAGGTAGAAGGTTGAAATAAGCATACGCATTGATAAAATAACCAGCATCGGCAAAGCATTTCACTTTGGTGGCCATGGGAAAGAGTCCTCGGAATTTGTCACAATGCAAAATCGAAGTCAATCCCCCAGCTGAACAGCCGGACAGAACAGCCTGTCAAAAGTTCCAATGAGTTACCCAAAAAACCAACAATTATCATATTTGAAAAAGAAAAATAAGCAGAAATTTCATACATTTTTAGCATCTTTCATTCCCTTAGCCATTAGATCCTCCATGATGGCAAGAAAAACCCTGGCTCCTCTGTAGTGAAGATTAGTTGCCTGATAAAATCACTTATTAACAAATAATCCCACAGAGACTATGCTTTTTTTTTTTTTTTTTAAATCTAGCTTTAGATATTGCTGAAAAAATAAACTTACGGGATTTACAGCTTCCACATCGCCAGTAAATGATGCCCCATCACAGTATCTAACCTTGACCTTATTCCAATCGTAGAAGTCTGGAAAAAGGAAAGATAATTTGATTACACGTACAACATAAATTTAAAGTTCCAGAAAACAGAAAACAAAATTAAACAAGATGTCAATCAATGAAACAAAAGGCCATACCCGGGTTAAACTTCTTCTTGTTGCTCAGCATTCCCGAAAAGGCAACTTTCTTGACCATTTGCTTAGATGAACCTAAACGGGTATCTTTACGGGAAAGACAAGTTGAGGCATTGTTGCACCAGCCACCACCCTATGACCCAAAAATAGGAAAATTTGCAGATGGGCCAACCAAAAAAAGATATATATATCTGAAAACTTTGTAACTCGGCATCTTTCATGTGTAAATCTTGTTAAAGCTAATCAAACCATAGACAAAGGAGTTCTCGGGAATTAAGTAGCTTAATAAATAGGCCTATGGGTTTAAAATTCATAAGATGGAGCATTCTTACTATAAATACGTAGTAGATATGAAAACATTAAGCTAGCAGTAAATTTGAAGCAAAAATACCAAACAAATTAAAACTTTACTGCTCTTAGGCACCATACGAATTTTGTTAATAACCTCAATCTTCATCATAAATGGACTAGAACATACCTCAACATGCACCAACCAATTGTTTACCCCAGCGCCAAACCCCGGACTGAAATGGTAAGCAGGAGCGCTACCGTCCAAACAAACTGTAAAACATATCAAACTTTTAAGCAAATTTACAAATTCAGCATATCCAAAAGAGAAAATTATGAATTGCTATCATTCTCACCAGCCCCTTTTGCTACAGCACTCTCAACATAGGTGATATCCACATTATAGCCTTCTGTTTTCAGGATTATCAGTCCACAAACTAGAAGAATTAACAACTGGCCCAATCTTGAAGCAACCATCCTGTCCATATTCAAGAATTTTGTTATTACATCATAAATACTCAAGAAGAGAACATAAAAATAACAAAAAAGTATAAAAAAAAAAAGTGAAAGCAACCCGCTGGCAAATTAACAAATCAATAATCATACACATACTTGAAAATGAACTAATCAGGTGTGTTGTAAAAGCAGTTATTAAAGATCTGAATGTAGCTAATTTCCAAAGGAAAACCAAAAACGTTTTATATTAAAATCAAACATTATAATACAATCTAAGTCTCAACTCAACAAACAAAATCCCCTTTTGGCATATTGTTTACAGCTTAACACTATTTAACTTCATTCAACGTAAATTCCAAAAATAAAGAATTTGTATAAAATTATACATACTGAAAAGCAATATATCTCCGTATGATTTTAACTCCAGTTGTTCAGTTATATCTCACAAAAGAAAAATCGATCAAAAGCATAAAGAATAACGTAAACTTATGACTTATCTCCAAAACTCAGCAGAATTATAACAGGAAGATAAGAATATTCACTGCTTTATCACCTTTAAAATGCTAATGGGAAGATATCAACTTCCAAATTTTTCTATCAATCTCAGAAAGGGACCTACAGAGAAAGAATGAGGAAGAACCCAGTTCAATGCATTAGATTTAAAGCTTGAAATAACAAAGAACAAGTAATTTAAGCTACTGAAACTTCAAAGAGGAAGCAACGGAGAAAGCTTACAGTTCTAAAGAGCAGTGGTTTTCATATTCATATTTATAAGGACTTTGCCTTGAGTTAAAAAAGCAGAGAACCCAAGAGCGGACATTGATTTGTCTGAAAAACAATTAAATTTTTTTAATAAACAAATAATATTTTTTATTTGGACATATGTCGGGTTTTGGGTCAACCCGTCCAAGGTATTCACCGACAAAAACATGCAAACAGAAGAATCTTATCCGTTTACGCGTTCCACAATAAATTAGCAATTCAGATGAAAAAGAAAGAATGTACGTATTTTTAGTTTTATTTTTTTCGTATATGAGTTCCCACCGTAGTTACCATAAGCCTTCTCCGCTTCGATGAGTTAAAAGTGGATCCGGGTCGGATTGTGTGTCAACTTTTTTCTCATCCGATTTTAATTTTTTTGTCGTTTTGGGTTAGAAAATAAACCCAATCAATTCAACGTGATTGATTTCAATCAGCCAAAATCACAAAATGATTGATTTCAATCATCCATAATGCGTAATTTTTAAAATATAAACACGTAAATGATGAAAATGATGTTGGAGTCATGATGGCATAGAACTTTGCAGTCCTAAGCAAATTATCATAATTTTTTTGGTTAAATAGTATTCAAAATTGTTGAATCATTTTGTGAATAGTAATTATGTTTTAATTTATTATAATAAATAATTAATTTTATGTTTTAATAGCCAATAAATCACAATTCACATAATTAAAAATATATTTATAATAAAAATTTTAATATTTTAAAAGAATAAAAAACTCAATTCGAAGTAATTCAGCAAGCATAGTGCTAATTACCCTGGTTTTTTATAATAATAATAATAATGATTTTTGTAAATGGATATGATTAAGGAATTAATTAATATCATAATTATCAAGTATTAACCATTTGTTCAAGTAAATTTAATAAGTTAAACTTTATTGAAATAGAAGCTGTGGTTTTGAATGCTGAAAAGGGTTAGGCGGCTGCGAAGAGAGTCAAAAGTTATACAAAGGGTACATGACAGTTTGTGCCTAACACAAACATGGAATTGGATTATCCTATACATTTCATGGTTGACAACTGCAGACATTCATAATTAAAAAAATCTATGGGAATTGATTTAGGTTAAATTTAATCTAAATTATTATTTAATATTAAACAATGTTAAATATGTATCTCATAATAATAATTTTTTTTATTAAAAATGTTATTGTAGTTGTTTTGACCTGTTAATGTTAATAATTTGTATATTGACATGAATTTAAAATTCTTAAATTATATATTTTGTTAAATTAATTTCAACACAATTATAAAATATTTTTAAAATATGTAAAATTCGACAAAAATTAATGTATATATATATTTTTTTATTTTTATAGTAGTGATTTTTTAAGTTAAAAGTTTAAAATTTATTATGGAGGCTCTATAAAGAGTTCGTGGACAATGATAAAAATTAATTTTTTTTTAATTTTACTGAAACGTATAAATTAATTATTATTTTGATTAAAAGAATTTTAGATAAATAAATTTATTGCATATTTTTATATAATAAAATAAAAATTTGATTAATTCAATAAAAAAATTTGAAAGCGTAGTCATTTTAATAGTAGAAAATAATGTTTAATTGATTAAGATTGTCCATGTTAGTTAATAATTGGAAAGTGCTGCTGCCTTTTGGAAACTTTATAATACAAATTATTTGAAAGCAATTTGAAAGGGATATCTCCATGACATTTTAAACGTAACCAAATCGTAAGATTTTAATAAAAAATACATTTCTAATTTCTAACTTTAATTATGAACAATTTGATAAATGGGTTGGTGGAATTAATATTAGATTAGAAAAACTGCATAAGGAAATTATAATTTGACTAAAGTTGACCGAGTGACTGCCGGTGCACCCACATGTTCAACAACCTGCACGTGATTGACGGTGATTACACCACGTGGAGCCCATTAAAACCAGAGAGCAGACCACCACCGTGCAACGTTGGTTGGCAATGAATTGACCTTCCTTTATTAGCTGAGCTGTAACTTTAAAGCTGTCTGTCGCCCACTGAACCTCTAGATTCTTTGGAATTCTTAATCAAAGAGCGTATGTACACGAACCAATCACGTATTTCCACCTGGCAAATTAAAGTAAAGTGACATTCGATTCAAGTGCGCGGAGAATCGGATCCGGATAGAATAGTGGTTGGATCCGAGTACGTCCTAGAAAGAAAGAATTGATTCACTATTCTTTTTACGAAATGACAATTAAACCCATTCACATTTCCATGTGCCTCCATTATTAAAAGGCCAAAGGATATTTTCCCACCCATAGTTTGAGGCGGGGGACAAAGTCCCACCCGCTCACTCTTAAAAGCCCAAACTCCCATCCTTCATCCAATTTTTATTCAAATTCATTAACTCATTTGATGAAATGACAAAAATACCTTTATTAATAAAAATTTATAATAAAAATATAAAATAATATTTAAATATATTAAAAATTATAAAAAAATTTAAAAAATTTTATAAAATTATAAAAAATATTTAAATTTTAAAAAAATAAAAAGCCAGCCACCGCCGTCGCTCCGGCGGCGGTGGCCGCAGCAAATGGCACCAGGTGGCCGTTCCGGTCACCTGGTTCCAAGGGAGGCCAGATCTGACCTCCCGAGTCGACGGAGGAGGCCAGATCTGGCCACCTCCACCCGAAACCTTGGCCGAAAATGGCAGTTGGGGCCAAAGCCGGCCATCTCCAACCGTTTCCGACCCTTTTTTTACCGGAGGAGGCCAGATCTGGCCTCTCTTGGATCCAGGTGGCCGGAACGGCCACCTGGTGCCATTTGATGAGGCCACCGCCGCCGGCGCGGTGGCGGTGGCTGGCTTTTATTTTTTAAAATTTAAGTTTTTTTTATAATTTTATAAAATTTTTTAAATTTTTTTATAAATTTTAATATATTTTTTTATATATATAAATATTATTTTATATTTTTATAAATTTTAACTGTAAAATGATAAATTTGCCCCTTGACTCACTGTTGACTGTTAGATTTAACAGTCAACGGGTGGGACTTCGGATTTTCTAAACTTAGCGGGTGAGACTTTGTCCGCGCCTCAAACTATGGGTGGGAAAATGTCCTTTGGCCTTATTAAAACGGTGAAAACATGGGGAATTTATTTTGGAAACGGAGTAGCTCCCGAACCGACAACTCGCGACTCCTTTTGTAAGAAGAAGAAACATTAAGTTGTTCACGCAAATAGATTTAGAACAACCCCAATAACTGAATTTAATAATTCGAATTTACTATTTTTCGTAATTTAATTCATCATTTAAACATATTTTTATTTTATTTATACAACAAAATAATAATTAATTGTATGATGTTGATTTAAAAACCTAAACTTTAAATTTTAAATGCTAGTCAAATAATTAATCCATTTAATCATTGACTCAACAGTTGGTTGGTTTGAGTTATCCTCTTTACTGTATGGATGTTCTGTGATTATGAAAACATTTGACTTTAACTTAAAAAAGGGGTAATTGATCAAAGTTAATCAAGATAATTAAATGTAATTGTCACCAATATGGTGCAGAAAATGATAATGCATGGTAATGACAGTTGAACCACTGGTTCAACAATAGATTTTGTTTGGATCATTTAGGAAAATAAGTGTGCATGGCATAATTGATTTCATTTTCATCTTCCAGGGCCCTCGTTTTCTACTTAATCTTGTCTTCTTTACCAAAAATTCTAAGTCAAGAAAAGAATGACAAGACTTTCTTTAACATTTTGTTACTGTTTATTTGCTTTCTAGACACTCCAAATATAATTCATATATTTTATATATTATAACGGTACGTAAGAATTGAGACTAGGGTTTTCCCAGAACTGGGACCGTCTTATTGATTTGTTTGGATTTAATTATAGGCCAAAGGACTATTTCCCACCCCATAGTTTGAGGTGGGAACAAATTGCCGCCCTCAAGGTTTCAAAAGCCTAGTCTCCCACCTTTGGAAGAATTTTTTATAATTTTTCTACTAAAATGACTAAACTACCCTTTTAAAAATTAAAAATTTATAATAGAAATATAAAATAATTTTTAAATATAAATATTTTCAACAAAATATTAAAAAATTTTAAAAAAAATTAAAAAATATATTTAAAAAATTTAAGCAGTCACTGTTGCCAGCATCGACGGCGGTGGCCGCCCATAATAGAATCAGGTGGCCATTTTCGATCACCTGGTTCCAAGAGAGACTAGATTTGACCTCTCCGTTCGGTAGAGGTGGCCTAGTTTTGGAGGAGACAGTCAGATCTGCCTGTCTCTAACAAAATTAGGAGCCGGAAACGGCCACAAAGGGCCGACCTTGGCCCATTGGCCGTTTCTGACCTTTATTTCAGGCGGAGGCAGCCAGATCTGACCGCCTCCGCCAAAACTCGGTCGCCTCTACAGAACGGAGAGGCCAGATTTAGCCTCCTTTGGAACCAGGTGACTGGAAATGGTCACCTGGTTCTATTATAGGTTGCTTGAATGTTTTTAATTTAAAAATTTTTTAAATATATTTTTTAATTTTTTAAATATTTTAATTTATATAAAATTTATTTTATTAATTTATAAAATTTTAATATTAAAAAGATAAAAATACCCCTGTATTATTACTGTATACTATTATTTTTAATATTGAATTTAACTTGCAGGTGAGAGTTTGGGCTATTGAAACCTTGGGGGTGGCAGGGCGTTGCCTCAAACTATGGGTGGGAGATAGTCCTTTGGCCTTAATTATATTGGTGAAATGTTCGTTGGGGCTGGTAACTAATTACTGTGCTGTCAGCTATCCGATATAACTCGTGGATGTGAAATGTCTCTTTTAATAAATTCTCAAATGCTACAGGAGAGCAATATGTCGATTGAATAATACAACGTCAATATGAAAGGGATAAAGAGTCTGTGGGTTTTATGAAGAATCGAATTATAGATGATTATCCTGAAAGTTGCCATCTAGTGGCATGAAAACCAGGTGGATATGACAATCTTTATCATCCATCGGATAGACTTTAAATTAATTTAATAAAATATTCGTATAAACACAAAACAATAAATTATAAGTTTAATTGAAATAGGGTAATAAAAAATACATGATTGTGTTATTTTCCTTGAATCTGTATAATATTTAAAAATCATGTGAGTAAAGAAGTTTAATCTTGTACTCTTGAAACCTTTCTAATGACGGTTATTAATTAAAAAAATTGTGATATTAGTGTTTCAAAATAGAGACCTAATTAATTTATAATCGATTATTAAATCCCACCAAAGATCTAATAACTCAAAGCTCACATTAAACTATCTACCTAAAACATAAGTTGTGTATTGTAATAGACTTATTTTATTGATTACTTTCAAATTCATTCATTATATATTATTAGACAATTTCAATTACCTAATTTTATTAATAAAAATATTAATTAATATTAACTCACATTGGAAAATTTCTAACATTCTCCTACTTGAATAACATTAATTAATTTAATCTTAATTATAGAAAAAGAAAACAATTTTGACTTTAGGGTAATCAACCTCTTAATTTTAATGCAACTACCATTTTAAGAAAACAAAATAGTTCAAATTTTATACTATTACAATTATCAATCCAGTTAATATGATTACTAATAACGAACTAAAACATTACTTATATTCATTATAGACATAAGTTTGTCTATGATTACAATAAATAAATTAATACTTTTAGTCTTTCTTGCCCAGCACTGCAAGCACCAAAACCAATCTTTAGATTTACTATTTCTAAGCAAAACAAAATCATCTAATAGGACATAATGCACATATCTCTTGCAACATTAAAATGACTGTAGACACTCATACTGTATATTACTGTTAATGTTTTATATAAAGTACTAATAATATATTATTAAACAAAATAATTAATATGTCAAAAAATACATAACAGAAATACCTATAGCTGAGCTGAAATATGACAGCGGAAAGACCAGGATGAAAATAAATTAATATGGCTTGAAATTTATTTTATATATGTAATGAAAATTTATACAAAATACGTGCATGCACATACAAGTACATATACTGTACTATCTCATGCAAATATAAAACAAAAAAGCGTGTAAATTGGAAGCATGCTACAAAACTGAAAATCGAATCCCAATTGGTAGCCATCTCTTTCTCTCAGCTCTTACGACTATACTAACCTACAAAAGAAAGGAAAGTACGGAGTGAGTGATATATTCACTCAATAAGTATTTCTCATCTCTAACCCTATACTAATCCTCCTTTGAGGATTCTCACTGCAAGCAAACACTGAAAAACATACATACTAGAGAGAAACCAAATTGGTTCTCATTCTAACATGCATGATCTAATCTGGTGTTCATTTTCTGTAATTCACGTATCATCACGTGATTTTCATGTATTTTGATATTCTTATTTTGTTATTCGTGTTTCATACACGACTATTTTACATTCTAAGTATTTGCTGTTTCACTGTTCTCACTGATTTATCATAATTAGCTCATGTCCTGCTGTAGATGTCATGTGAGAATGACATGCTATGAAATATGCTGAAATCATGTTTAAGTCTTGACCTGTTTACTGAAAACAGCTTTTCAATGCTGTTTTACTAAAATACTGCTGTTGGATCCTAAGATCCCATAAGATCTTAAAAGTTGATATAAAAGCTACTGAAATATTGAAAACTATATCTGAAAACTATATATCCGAGGATACCTGTTGTGCTATGCAGACTGATGAATACAGAGATTCGACACCTTGACCATGTGAGTTTCCTGTGCAAACATGTGTTAGAAACTGTCTAGGTCACGTGTTACCTTTGAATCTGATAATTGAACACTGATCTGCACACAGAGAACTGATAGTTGAATCTGATAATTGAAAACTAATCTGTGTACAGAATACTGAATCTAAGTTCAAAACACTGTAACTGATCATTAACCCTAAGCTGCTAGCTGAGTACACCAGTATATGCCGATATATAGTGGCTAGTATGGTCGTATAGACCTTGATGCTGGCTCCCGTATCGAGTGTGCTGAAACTCATAAGTGGCCCCTCGTATTCACCCTTGAAATTGATGTCCGAATCATCATATTTTTTCTACTTAAAACATGCATTCGGATCTTTGGATCCATTCTTGAAAACTTCGTATGACATATCATGTCATGATATGCATATGATGTATCATGTATGCTTATCTAAGCTCATTTCATTGATTTATAGCAATTATACTGCTTTTACTATGCATTATGCATGTTTCATACTTATTTTCTCATTTCTGCCTGGTGCACGGGCGCGCGTGTCTACGTGCACGGGCATGCATAAGCTTGCAGGGGTCGTGGGCTAATCGTGCACGCTGGTCGTGCTAGGTTCTATAATTTCTCTATATTTTCTCATTTTAGGCTAATGCACGACCGTGACATATACATGCACGGTCGAGACCCTATATTAATTGATAATGCATGAGGTCGTGAATAAGATCATGACCATGCAAAACATAACATACACGGGTGTGTGTTACGCATGCATGATCGTGCATCCTGCTCTACTTTAACATGGTCGATCTGATCATGCATATTTCAATCCAATTCCATATCAAATGCAAATTAAACACTTTCCATACTCAAAACACTTCAAAGGCACATACTTATTCCATCCAAAACACTAATAATCATCATCAATCATTCCAACATCTCAAACTCATATACACATATACATATCACATATTCATCAATCATACATGCATAATCATTATTATCATCAACTCAAAACCATCAAACATGCAAGGAGATAACACAAGCATGCTGGAATCATATTTATACTCAAACATGACAAACACATCACATAAAGGAAGAGAGGGAAAGAGGTAAGAAACACCTACCTCTAGCCATGCTAACTCAAGCTTCTCTCTCAAGGAAATCCCACTCTTTAGCTGGATGAGAAGCTCCTGGATGCTACTCTTCCTTTCTAGGATTGTTAATCTTTGGAAAGCAAAGGGAAACTTTGGATGAAATGACTGGAAAACAAGATAAGAACGACTTAAAACTAAGGTGGCTAATTCTGATCACACATACGGGCATGCACCTTAACATGTACGGTCGTGCATGGCTAGAAAACTACACTAATACCATTTTCCCATGCTTGCATGTAAATCCCCTCAACAGGACCCATGCAAAAACCAAATAACACTGAAAAAATATCTATTTCACCTATGAACTCTCTTATAGCCTTAATACTCTTACAAATCTCATTCTAACCCCAGATTAGAAGCCTAAAAGACATTTCTAACCCTGAAATGTTACAATGACGATATGTAAAAGATAAATTTGTATCTTAGCCATTATTCCTGTAACCCAAATAGATTCATGTTATAACACTAATAGTTATCTTTCTACATGTTTCAAAAGAATGTATGGGCTTGGATCTTGTCTTCCAATTAGGTATTCAAAATACAATAAATAAGGATTGTTTCTATTGGAAGCTAAGTGAGCACCCACACACAAACTCATGAAAGAAAGAAGAAATTGAAAAACTTAAAACTCATAAAGTTGATTTCTTGTATGTCAATATGAGAAGAGTACAAGGCTATTTATACTAGTACAAGGAACATTCTAGATAACTTTTAGAATTCACAAATACATTAATAATATTATAGAAATATGTAGCCTCTTCTCAAAATTGTAAACAACTCTTTGATTCTTGCAAAGACTTTTTTAATTCTTGCAAAGACTTTTTGATTCTTGCAATGATTTCTCAATTTTCTCAATGACTTTTAGATTCTTGAAATGACTTTTAGATTTTTGAAATGATTTTTTATATTTTCAAAGAAAGTCTTCAATTTTATCAATTATATATAATCAAGTTTATTTTCAACACTCCCCCTTAAACTTGATTCCTTAATGATTCCTAACATTATCTTCAAATTCTAGAAATGATCATAACTGAGAGGTTTGGTAAAAATATCAACAACTTGATCAAGAGATTTCACATACTCTAAGTCAATTTCCTTCCTTGTAATTGATTGATGAATGAAATGAAATATTGCATCAATGTGTTTACTTCGATCATGAAATATTAGATTTTTGGCTAAAACCATAGCTGACTTGTTATCGGTCTTCACCGTAGTAGCTTCCTTTTGTTCCAAGAAAAGTTCCTTTAATAATTCCCTTAGCCAAAAAGCATGACAAACACAAGATGTTGCAGCAACATACTCAAATTCACATGAATATAATGTAATAATAGGCTGCTTCTTTGAACACCAAGAAATTGCATTATTTCCCAAGAAAAACACAAACCCAATAGTACTTTTCCTATCATCAACATCTCCAACGAAATCACTATCACAATAACCCATTAACTTATACTCATTTGAAGATGAATGAAAAATTCCATAATCAGATGTACCTTTCAAATAACGTAGTATTCTCTTAGCTGTCTTCATATGTGATTCAGAAGGGTTCTCCATAAAACGACTTACTAACCCAATTGAATATAAGATGCTTGGTCTTGTGTAAGTTAACTACCTCAAACTTCACACTAAACTCTTAAATAAAGTTGGATCCACCTTCTCTTCATTTCCATATATCTTGGTTAGCTTTATTCCACACTCCACAGGAGTATTAACTGAGTTGCAATTCATCATATTAAACTTCTTTAGAATTTCCTTTGCCTAGCCTTCTTGTGAGATGAAAATCTCATCATTCATTTATTTCACCTCGATTCCCAAGTAGTAAGACATTAATCCCATATCACTTATTTCAAATTCTCATGCCATGGCCTTCTTGAAATCTTCAAACATCTTTGGATTGTTTCCTATAAAGATAAGATCATCTACATGGATGCAAACAAATAAAATATCTTTATTTTCATTTTTAACATATAGAGCATATTCATGCAAGCATCTAGTGAAGCCATTTACTTAGAAATAATTATCAATATGACTATTCCAAGCTCTCAGAGCTTGTTTAAGCCCATATAAAGCCTTTTTCAATCTTAAAACTTTGTCTTCATGCCTAGCAACAACATACCCCATTGGTTGCTCAATGTAGACTTCCTCCTCCAAATAGCCATTAAGGAAGACAGATTTCACATCTAATTGGTAAATGATCCAATGGTTTTGTGCATCCATAGAAATCAAAAGTCTAATTATCTCTACGCGAGCAACAGGTGCAAATACCTCTCCATAATCAACACCCTGTTTTTGCTTGTATCCTTTAGCAATGAGTCTTGCTTTATACCTTTCTATTTGTCCCTTGGCATTTTTCTTAGCCTTGTATACCCATTTAACTCTAATTGCTTGATGACCGCTTGAAAGTGGTGTAAGCTCCCAAGTATTATTCTTCTCAATAGACCGAATCTCTTCGTTTGTGGCTTAAGTCCATCTCTTCTCCTTTATAGCTTCTTCAAAAGTCAAAGGCTCAATATCAATAAGTAAACAAAAAAGGTTTGTGTAGTCTAACCTTTCAGTTTCCTCATAAATATCTGTTGAACCCTTAGTGTTTTGATGATTCTGAAAGTATGTTAAAATTTATGAAATGACCAAATTACCCCTGACATGAACTTGGTTCATGATCGAAATCGAGCCAAAAAGCTGTTTTACAGGAACATGTATGCACACTGAGCAATTGAAGACTCACACGCCCGTGTATTGAGCCGCACACGTGCGTGTATTGCAAGCTTAAGACCGCACACGCCCGTGCATTAAAGCCATACATGCTCGTGCCTGAAGAAATTGAAACACACGTCCGTGTTACGTAGAAAAGAACACACACGCCCGTGTGTAGAAGGACACACAGTCGTGTGTCAAGGAAAAATGTCACACACGCTCGTGTGCAGAAGGAGACACAGCCGTGTGTCAAAGAAGAATGCCACACACGGCCGTGTAGCACAAAACACACGCCCGTGTGTTAGGCCAAAATGCACCCGTGTGCTTCCCATGCATTGATCGTGCGTGCGCTCGTGCTAGCTTCTAGAATCTGAAAGCATCTGAAGAAAAATAACACATGCCCGTGTGTTGCAAATACGCACGCCCGTGCTAGCATAAAAATGACCATTGAAAATACAGAAAAAGGGAAGCACGACCGTGTAACATCCCAGATTCGGGGTCAGTTTGAGATTTCTGAGATTTCTAGGGTTGTGAGAGAGTTTTGGGGTGAAAGAGAGGTTTTTGTTGAGTTTGAGGGCTTGTGCATGGATCCGTTTGGGAGGATTTGCATGCGAGCGCGGGAAAATGGCATTTTTATAATTTTCTCGGGATGCACGACCGTGCGTGGTAGATGCACGCCCGTGCATGCGCATTTTTCCAGCTGTCTTGGTTTTAAGTCGTGCTTATCCGTTTCTAAACTTATTTTCACCCAAAGTTTGGCTTTGATTTTCAGAGGACCTTAACCCTAGAAGTGGAGAGCAGCTTCCAGGACCTTCCAATCCAGCTTGATCTTATGTTCTTCTTGAGAGAGAAAGATGTCTAAAGGTAGGTGCTTCATTCCTCTTTTCCCTTGCGGTTTGATTATGTTTGATGCTTGCTTTATGCATGAGTTGTGTTTCCAGCATGCTTGTGATGCTCTCCTTGTATGCTGATGATGATTTGAGATGATTATGATGATGATTGATGCATATGTTTATGCTTATGTGTGAGAAAGTATGTTTATATATGTTTATGCCATGGATTGGATGTTTGACTTGAGATTTGAAGTTGCTGGAAGTGTTATGATGCTTATTTGAAGTGCTTCGTATGTGAAATATGTTTGATTTGAGTTTGGGTTGTGATTTTGGTCAGAATCGAGCTGATTCTGAATGGTCATGGAAGTGCAGAGCAGGACGTATGCCCGTGTACCCGAGACGTACGCCCGTGCTTACTGTATTATCTGCATGGTCACGGTCGTGTTTACGTGCCCGTGCATGACCTAATTTGAGGGGTCACGACCGTGCATAGTTCATACACGCCCGTGCACCTAGTGAAATTGAGAAATATGCTTGAAATTCCAGAACCTTGCACAACCAAGAGTACGACATGGTCACGGTCCCGTGCGAGTTCACGCACACCCGTGCACACGACACGTACACCCGTGCGTCAGGCCAAAATAAGAAAAATACGCTTTAATTGAGAAATGTGCACAGTAAATCCTATCCAATTGATAGTAAACAGTAAATTGAGCTCAAATAAGAATACATGATGCATCATATGCATAACATGGCATGCCATACAGAGTTTTCAAAAATGGATCCAAAGATCTGAATTCATATTTTCAGATGTAAAACATAGTTTTCAGAGGTGAATACAAGGGGGCACTTGTGAGTTTCAGCACCCGTGACACCTGAAGTTATATACTCATTACTAGCCCTATGTATTGGCATGTGCCGGGTTGCTCAGCTAGCAGTTTAGGTTTCCTGGTCCCAGGATCAGATGCAGTATAGCGTGAGACGCTCAGTTCAGATCAGTTCCAAGCCCAGGCCTGATGGCATCACATAGTCCATACAGTTTGTGGCACGTGCTTGCAGAGGAAACTCACATGGCCGAGGTGTCGAATCCCTGTATTCATCAGTCTGCGCAGCACAGTTTTCAGCATATCATGTACCCCAGGGTACTCAGTTTTCAGTACAGCTTTCAGATAAAGCTTTTATGAGATTTTCAAATATGGGATCCCAGGATCCAACAACAGTTTTCATGAATAATTTTCAGAAAACTATTTTCAGCATACAGGCCCAGGCCTAGTTATGATTTCAGTATGTTATCATATCATGTCATTGTTATATGACCCAATGCATATCATTCAGAGAATGATAAGACAGTAAGAAACTGTAAATGAACAGAATATAAAACAACATGTAAAAGACACGAACAATTAAACAGCAGAACATGAAAAGCTACGTAATGACTCGTGAACTTCAGTAACAGATTAGAATCGTTCAGTTTATGATACCAGTCAGAGTTCAGTGCATCAAGTTTGACCTTTCAGATTACTCTTCAATCTAGGTTGTTTACGTATACTCATATACGTACTTTACGATCCGGTATGAGGTAGTATCCGATCAGAGATGATGAGACCGTCAGAGTATGATGTCAGTTGAGCCTGTTCTGTGTGAGTTATGGTGGAAATCCTTCGAGAAGGGTTGGTTTAGGGTCTGAGGATATGAAGTGCTTACTGGGTGATTTTATCACTCACTCCCTACTTTCTTTTCTCTTACAGGTGAGTTGTAGGGAGTTGGGAGGAGATGACTGCCGTCTGGGATCCAGTTTACTTCAGTTTTATTCGTATGCACATGTATATGTTTTTTCGTGAATATTTTAATATATGAAAGTTTTATTTGGGCATGTATATATGTATGTATACATTTTCACTACCGATTCTTCCGCTGTGATATGTCAGTTCAATTAAGCATTTCGGTTAGGTATTATTGACCTTATTTTTCTTATTTATTTATTATTATTATTTTATTTAAAGCAGTGAACAGTAATACCCTTCTGAGGTGTCTTACACGACCATGCAAGAAAAGTGACACGTCTGTGCAGTTTTCCAGAAACTCTCCAACGACTCTCAAATCAGCAGTAACGGCTAGAATTTTTCATTTCCTATAAATTGGAGCTGATTTGAAGATGCAAGGGTTAGAGAATCAGGCCTAAAACTTCTACTCTTTATTCTCTAATTCTTCTCCAAACTTCTCTTACAAAAATTACATTTATAAACCCTTAGAGAGAAACATGGAAAGCATATTGTAAATCCGCCTTGTGAGGCAAATCATTGTAATTTCCACAAACTCTTGGGCGCAATCCCATGAAACTAGTGTTGGGGCGTAATCCCTGTTAAAACTAAGTTAAGGGCGCAATCCCTTGGATCAAAACTAGTGTTAAGGGCGAAATTCCCTTGTTGAAAAAACTATTGTAACTTTGGGTTAAAGTTAGTGGAAGAAAAGTCTTCAAGCGGGGTTGCTTGGAGTAGTGGACGTAGGAGGCGTGGAGAAGCTCTGAACCACTCTAAAAATCGGCTGAGCAATTTCTTTCCCTTACTCTCTTTATATTATTTATTTGCTTGGTTGTATTTAATTTGATTTACATGCTTGTTTGAGTTGGTAGAATAGGAAAAGTTTTTAAACTTATGATAAATTTTTAAATAACCTATTCACCCCCCCTCTAGGTTATTTGCCATATTACTTTTGGGGTTTTACAATATCAGCTAGATTTTGATATCTACGAGGACCTTCACTTGATGATGTAGTGGATGAGGACGAAGCATTAGAGGGAGCTGGTGAGGCTAGAGGAGTAACATTACCTTGAAAATTTTGGCCCATTGACTATTTATCTTCAAAATATGGAAGAAAACCATAAGATTTATCTTTCTTAAAACTCTAATCCCATGAAACTTGTTCATCAAACTTGATATCTCTACTGATCATGATTTTTCCATTATTTGGATTGAATAGTCTATAACCTTTGGAATTCTCATCATAACAAAAAGAGCAGCTTCATGCTTTTATCATCGAGCTTAGATCTTTCTTGTTCTGGAACATGGATATAAGTAATAGATCTAAAAACCCTCAAGTGTGACACACTTAGCTTTAATCCACTCCATGCCTCTTGAGGTGTCATGTCTTTCAAGCTTTTTGTCGGACACCGATTGGTAAGATATACAACAGTAGCAATAACTTCACTCCAAAACTCTCTCGGTATATTCTTACTTTTTAACATAGTACTAGCCATGTTAAGAATAGTTCGGTTCTTTTTTTCAGCCACTCCATTTTACTGAGGGAATATAGGAACAGTAAAAAACCTGTGAATTGCATGAAACTCATAAAAATTTTTGAATTCATTAGAAGTAAATTTACCTCCTCTATCAGTTCTTAATGCCTTAATCTTATATCCACTCTCATTTTCAATGAAAGCTTTAAATTTCTTAAATACATTGAAAGTATCAGATTTTTGTTTCAAAAAATATACTTAGGTCTTTCTACTATAATCATTAATAAAAAGTAGAAAGTAAGAGCTTTTACCAAGCGATTGTTGTTTGATTGGACCACAAACATCAGCATTGTAGCATCCCAGTTTTAGAAAAGCCCTTAGGGGTAGAGTTTTGGGGTTAGAAATAGAATTCAGAGATAGATTGGGAGTTCAGCAGAATTCAGGGGTGAGTTGGTAATTTTCCAGAGTTGTGTGGCCTTCGTATGATGCCTTTAGGGAGGTTTTAATCATGCGAAGCGCGGGAAATGGATTTTTATCCATTTTCCCAGGCGCACTCCCGTGCGCCAAGCCTGCACGCCTGTGCAGGTGGGATTAAAAGAGAGAGAGACGGGAGTTATTTCATTATTCTCTCCCATTTCAGCCAGTTTTCTTCTCCATTTCAGCAGCTCCCAGCCCTAGGCGTGATTCCAGCTTCCAGCAGCTCCCAATCCAGTCAGGGATCAGAGAGAATAGCTTGAGTATAAGCTTCCAGCAGCCATGTCGAGAGGTAAGTGTTTCTTACTCTCTCTTTCAGTTTCCCAGCTTGTTTGATGGGGATGGAAACGTGTGTTTCCATTTCCAGCTTGAGATGTTATGTTTGTATATGTATATGATGATGAGATGATGATTATATGTTAGTTGCTATGCTTATTTTCCACCCAGAAACATGCATGCTCTGTTTGTGTGTGTGTTGTGAGAGAAAGTATGAGTTTTCATGGTGGATTCAGTGTTTGTGGATGGATGATGAAATTGATGATGTATATGTGATGATTGAAGTGCCATTGATGTGTGTTTAAGTTTAATTGCAGTTTGGATGAGAATCAGTTGGGTTTCCTGCAGTTTCAGGCGAACCATGTCTGAGCAGAACAAGACACACGACCGTGTGCCCGCAAGAGCACGCCCGTGTGCCTTTGTTTCTGCAAGGACACGGCCGTGTGCACGAAGTGCACACGGGCAGGAAACGCAGGGACACGACCGTGTGTCCTGAGGGACACGGCCGTGTGTCTCATCTTTGCTTGAAATGGCCCAGAAATTCCAGAAGCACACACGCCCAGCCGCACGGCCAGCACACGGTCCCGTGTGCTGGGGCACACGCCCGTGTGCCCTGCCCAGCACGGCCGTGTGTGCTGCATGCACGACCGTGTGCCTTCCTTGCACGGTCGTGTGCCTTCCAGATTTTTCCAGAAATTCAGAAATTGACTTATTAAAGGTTTGGTAATCCATCCAAAGGCTATCAGACATCAGATAATTCAGAATTCAGCTAAGAACAGATGCATATGCATTCAGAGCATAGCATATAGATTGAATGAGGATCCAGGGATCCGAATTCAGTAGATTTCAGCAGTCAGAACCCAATGTATGGGTTTCAGTTTTGGGATGAACTCGAGGGGGCATCTGTGGGATCCAGCTTTCTGACACCAGTCAGTCAGCTCGGCAGCATTTCAGCAGATCAGTATTTAGCTTTCTAGCCCGTAGCTAGAATGTTCAGCCCACTTGGCCAGGATGTCGAATCCCTGTGTTCATCAGCCTGATCAGCACAGCAGGTACCTTCGGGTACATTCAGATTCAGATAGACAGATGCATGCATCATCAGTCATTTTCAGTTTTCAGCTCAGCATGTCATTACATATACATATTGGCATGACTTATTAATAATCAGAAACCAGTAATCAGAAATCAGGTAATCAGATTCAGCACCCGCAAGCGCTTAGATGCATGTATAGGGCCGACCAGGTATGCGTGCCCTTGTTTGTTGCTTGTTTGGGTCGAGGGAAGTAAGGAATGCTTACTGGGTGATCTTTATCACTCATCCTTTTCCTTCTTCCTTCCTTTTTCAGGTTAGTGTGCTGCTGGCGAGGAGCGGGTGGACTGAGGCTGAAGAGAGAGGACCCACACACACTCTTTCAGCATGTATATGTACTTTCTTTCAGTTTTGGACCTGTGAGGTCTTGTACAAAAATGCAAATGTAAACAGATGTACAGAACAGTTAAATATTTATATAAAGCCAGTTTGGGCTCATTGTATATTTTATTTTCAGTTCAGCTTCCGCTTACAATGTAATTTAGTTCAGCAGGAGTTTCTTTTCGTAGGATTCCCGTCTCGGGTACCCGGTTTCCAGTTTAATAAATAAAAGAACAGTATTTCTTCAGCAGCAGGGGTACTAGGGGCGGCGGGTCCTACAAGCATGAATAAGTTAGAGTGGCTTAGTAAATCTTGAAATTGATTGCTTTGGGAAACTATCCCTTGAATGCTTGCCAAGTAAACAAGCCTCACATAATTGCTAAGGATGATAAATTCTTGGAATATCATTCACCATCTTCTTCTCCCCTAAAGCCTTGAGTGCTCTAAAATTGAGATGACCAAGTCTCATATGCCAAATCTAAGATGAATCTTGAACACAAGTCTTCAAGCACATGGCTCCAACAGTCTTCAAATCCAATAAGAACATCTGGTTTTTGGTCATAGTCACCTTAGATATAAGATTAGCATTTTGATCTTTAAGCCAAAGATATTGACCTTCTATTTTAATAGTATAACCATTCGCCAATAATTGACCAATACTCAAAATATTGTTTTTCAACTTGGGAATGTAATAAACATCATAGAGAATTTTATGACTTTTACCTCTCATCTCAAAAATAACTACACCTTTGCCTTTAATCTCCACCTTTATATTGTCTCCAAAACGCACATGGCCCATCACACTTGTATCTAAACTTACAAATTTGCTTTCATCACCTGTCATATGATTACTGGCTCCATTATCTAAGTATCATATACTTTTTTCGCCTCTATGTTCCTCATTTAATGACAAAAATAAGGATGACTCTATCTCATCTTCATTATGCTCCACAAGTTTTACCACTGCGGCATTATTTTGAAATTCCTAAGAATAATGATCACGATTGCCACAAGAATATCATTCAACTTGTGACTTATCATTTCTTCATTCATTTAATCTTTTATATTCACCTTTTCCTCTTCCTCTTCCACATCTCTAAAATGAAGATTGATTCCTACTTTCATTTGAAGAATTTTGCTCCTCTTTTCTTCTTCCTTGGCCATGTCTAATATTGACTCCATGTCTACGACCTCTTCCATGTAATTGACCTCCATCACCTCTAGTGAAAGAATCTATTTTTGACTTCAAAGAAAACTTTGTTTGGAAAAGTTTCTCCACTTGTTCTTGTTTGCCTTAGTTCATTCTTTCTTCATGCGCTTGTAATAATCCATTCAATTCATCAATATACATGGTCTTCAAGTCTTTAGACTCCTCGATTGCCATCACAACATGGTTGAATTTCATGTTGAGAGAACGAAAGATCTTTTCAATTACACGAATATCTTCCATCTTCTCACCAAGTCTCTTTATTTCATTGGCCACTACCAAGACTTTTGTAAAGTAATCTGAGAAAGATTCGTTCTCTTTCATAAAGAGGGATTCAAACTCAACCATTAGAGTTTGAAGACGAACCTTTTTCATTTTATCTACTCCCATAATCGAGTTTCGTAAAGCATCCCATGTTTTCTTTGTAGCATCCCAGTTTAGAAAATCCCTTAGGAAAAGAGTTTTAGGGTTAGAAACGAAATTCAGAAAGAGATTGGGAGTCTAGATGAGTTCAAAGGTGAGTTAGTAAGTTTTCAGAGCTTGTGTGGCTTTCGTATGAATCTTTTCTGAAGGATTCGAGCATGCGAATGCGTGGGAAATGAATTAAATTCATTTTCCCATGTGCACGCCCATGTACCTTGGGTGCACGCCTGTACAAGTGGCATAGTATATAAGTGAGCTAAGAGAACTTTACTCATTTTCTCACCCACTTTCATTTTAGCAAGTTCTTCTCTCTTGTTTCAGTTCCTCCCAACCTTAGAGAGAAAATCCAGCCAGCCATAGCTCCCGATCAAGCTAGAGAGCAAAGAGATTAGTTGAAAGAGAAAGCTTTCAGAGGTAATGGCGCGAGGTAAGTGTTCGCTTACTTTTCCTTGTGTTTTCCCAGTTTGCTTTGTGAATTTTCATGCTCGAATGAGTTCTTTGCATGTTGATGAGTGTTGGGAATGTTTATATGCCATTGCATGTTAAATTGGTTGATGAATTTCCAACCTCGGATCATGCATGTTGTTTGTGTATGACTTTAGAGAGAGGAAGAAAAAGCTTCCATGGTAGAAACTTGGATGATTCATGCATGTTGGATTTGATACTTGTATTGTGTTATTTGAAGTACTGAGAGTGTGTGATTGAAGCCAATTTATGATTAATTGAGAAACGGTTGATGAATTGTGCATTTTTCCGGCAAGTGTTCTTGTTGAAGAACAAGACATACGACCGTGTGCCTTTGATTTTCTAGAAACACGCCCGTGTGCACGGCCAGAATTGCAGACACACGCCCGTGTGTCCTGAGGGACACACCTGTGTGCAAGCATTTTCAGTGAAACACGCCCAGAATTCTAGTAGCTTGCACGACCAGACGCACTACCGACACACGACCCCGTGCATCTGGGCACACGCCCGTGTGTCCGTGACATGCACGCCCGTGTGTGAGCCTTGCACGCCTGTGTGGCTTGCCCACACGCCCGTGCACTTGCAGTTTTCCAGAAAAAGAAAAGAAAATAAGAAATAAAGCATGAGAAATTCATTTAATGACTAAATTACATCAGATAAGCATGAATTCAGATAACAAAGTTGTATATGCATACCATAACATGACATGCAACATGAGAGAGGATCAAGGGATCTACATTTAGTAGTATTCAGAATTCAGAACTCGATGTACGGGTAAGAGTAAGGGTGAACTCGAGGGGGCATCTGTGAGATTCAGCTTTCTGACACTAGTCAGATTGTTCAGCATTCAGATTCAGCTTTCTGACACCAATCAGATTGTCCAGCATTATAGATTCAGCCTTCTGACACCAGTCAGATCGTTCAGCATAATATATTTAGCTTTCTAGCCAATAGCTAGACTGTTCAGCCCACATGGCCAAGATACCGAATCCATATGTTCACCAGTCTGATCAGCACAGCAGGTATCTTTAGGTACATACAGATAGAGATATTCAGATGCATGCATCTACAGTATTTTCAGTTAGCATGACATGACATACACATCATGACATAATATAATAATGAGAATCAGATTAATCAGATATTCAGATAAACAGTTTCAGATTCTAACAAGCGACTAGATGTATGAATAGGGTCGAGACCAGGTAAGTGTGATATTGTGTGTTGCTTGCTTGGGTTTTGAGGGAACTAAAGAGCGCTTACTAGGTGATCTTTATCACTCATCCCCCTCCTTCTTCCATCATTTTCAGGTGTTCGTGCTGTTGTCGAGGAGCGGGTGGTTCGAGGCTGGCGGGAGAGGGCCCACACCACAGTTTTCAGTATGTATATTTCAGTTTTGGACCTGATGGGTCATTTTGTAAATGCTTATGTAATCAAATATATAGAAACAGTATGTATATATGAAAAGGCCAATATGGGCTCATTATACAGAACAACATGTATATTTCAGTTAGCTTTTATATATTGACGCTTCTGCATTGTATTCGATTGTATAGTTCAGCAGGATTTTATTATTTTCGTAGGATTCCCATCACGGGTACCCGTAATTTTAGATTATTAATAAAAAGTTCATTCAGTATTCAACAACAGGGGTACTCGTGGCGACGGGTCCTACATTCTTGGACTTCGTCTTATTGGCAATCTTCTCGAACATGTCCTCATCCAGTCCTTGATAGATGATGGTAAGTATGACTTGATCTTTCTTTCTTTCTTTCTCCAAAGCATCCTTCTGGGCTTGGTTCAATGATACTTCATCGTCAAGCTCCTCATAGCCTTTGTTAACAACATCCTATACTCCTTGTGAACCGAGAATAACTTTCATCCTAAATGCCCAATTCTCATAATTGTGTTTAGTGAGTTATGGGTATCGGAAAGAAAAAGAGGCTCCTTTTGATGTCATTTCTCTCAACCTATAGCTCTGATACCATTTTGTTGGAAGCTAAGTGAGCACCTACACACAAACTCATAAAAGAATGAAAAAGAATTGAAAAACTTAAAAACTTACAAAGTTGATTTCTTGTATGTCAATATGAGAAGAGTATAAGGCTATTTATACTAGTACAAGGAACATTCTAGACAACTCTTAGAATTCACAAATACGTTAATAATATTATAGAAAAATGTGTAACCTCTTCTCAAAATTGTAAACAACTCTTTGATTCTTGCAAAGACTTTTTTACTTCTTGCAAAGATTTCTTGATTCTTGCAATGACTTCTTAATTTTTTAAATGACTTTTAGATTCTTGAAATGACTTTTCGATTTTTGAAATGATTTTTTAGATTTTCAAAGAAACTCTTCAATTTTATCAACTATATATAATTAAGTTTATTTCCAATAGTTTCATTGAATTGGAACTTATAAAAGAATGCTTTGCATATGAGCAAGTGGGATCTCCAGAAGTATTACCAACTTAAATTGTAGTTTTTCTTCTCATTTCGATCTATATTCCTAGTTGTAAGGTGTCTTTGAATAAATCAATAGGATTCTGAAAGTTTTTTTATCGAATACTCTTACTCTTATGCAAGGATCACCAACTACATTAAAGAAGATCCCTTGCCCTGAACCAAAGATAAAAAACAAGTCTGTTCTTCAACGTCTACAACAACAAAAATAAAAGCAACTGACTTTGCAAACACTAAGTGATGGAATAAATTTTAGAAAAACCCAAAAGAATAATATAATAATACATGGATGAGAATTTGAACACATGAATCACAGACCATAATCTACCAAATGTGGTTTAACTATATGTGTTTCTTGTGTCAAATAAGTAACTTAATGGTTTCTCCCTAATAGTTGACATCCTGTTGATGAAATCTGAAGACACAACTACGTTACTGAATATTCAACAGTTCACAATATTGTCGTAGAAACCAAAACCATACACATAACCTCTCTAAGGAATCCACATAAAAATATCTCAAATATCATTAGATCTTACTCTTTTGGAGAGATATTAACAAAAAATATCATCACTTGACTCCCCAACTCTTAGTCAAAAATGTCTCCCTTTCCTCTCCTATTGAAATTATATTAGTATAAGGTGTAGTAGCATTTTTTTAACCATACTATACAATTTTAATCCACTTTTCATATATTATATTGATAGACAAAACCTCGACTCAATATCCATTTTAAGTTTATTCTTAAAATTACGAATCTATAATAGTATCGATAAATAGTATCATACAATCTCATGATTACCGTCATTTTTATTAACATGCTTTGTAAATAGCATCACATTTATCCGTTGTTTGTAAATAATATTATATCTATGCATCTATTTTATTGATAATACCAGTTTACCCTTATATATGTAAGCAATATTTATAAACAATAACATACATTTCAGCTGTCTCAAAAATTGATATTGAATTAGAATTTTAACTATGTTCATATTTTGCATAAAATGTGGATTAAAATTATAGGGGGTGTGGGTATTTTAGATCATGTTCGTATAATATCCCTTCAAATTCCTGACAAACAACAATTAAATAACTCATGGTAATTACAACGTCTATGTAAACCGCATTTACAGTCCTCTTTATGAAAAATTTCCAAATTATAACAGTGGCTAAGCCTAACATTACCAATGAAAATTATAACGTGAAATGAAATTTTTTTTTTAAAAAAAGACGTGGAAATATATAGCATAGTTAAACCCAGAATTTCAGGCGAATGAAACTTACATGGTAGACAACAACCGAGGGGGTCCATCGGGGTCATAGTTAATGAGCAAAGCTGCCTCTAATGGCTCCCCTACAAACCCCCAACAATATCAAATTTTGTGACTGATTAATTAGAAAAATGCCAATAAAAAGCTTCCGATCAAGTAATTACCAGAACAGACAACACTAACGGGTGCCCACTTCTCCTGAGTTTTATGTTAGACGAACAGATTTTGATACCTCACATGTATCGTTTATAATTGGGTGTCTTATTCATAGTCGAGTTAAATTTAAAAATATTATTTTCTAGAATTAAAAAAGGTTATCTTTACTAATTAAAAGGAATTTTAAATTTTAGTGATTGTACTACAAAATATAATTAATCATATGATAAGAATAAAAAATAGTTTATCATACTGCTATCAATTAAGTCCTATATTTTATTTTATTTACAACAAAAATGAAGGTTAAATTATCATTGTAAAACTATGTAGTATAAATCTAACGAAGTAATCTTAATCGAATCACTAGCATGAACTATTATTCCCAAGTATTCACAAATTGAACAATAAAACGACAAGTTAATAGTAAAAAATAGAAATAAAAAAATACATAAAATTGTAAGAGATTTTTAAATTTGAAACATATGTTTTATATTTTATGTAAAACAACGTTATTTTATATTATGTAAAATAATATTGTTTTATTTTTTATTAGAAAAATTTTAAAATATAATCTTAATACGTGTTTAATATGAAAGGCATATAAAAATTTTTATATGTTTTATGTTTACATATATAGTAAAATTTGTTTCAAATGATAAAATACATCAAAGGCAAGAGTATAGATGTTCAAAATATAAAGATGAAACCAATGTTTTCGAGGCCAAATTAGACATTGTCCAATGAGAGGGTGGTTTGTTTCAACCGATTATTAGATCGTTTGATTGGTATTTAGATCGATTAACTATTTAAATTAATTAATCATTAAATATATAATTTAACTTGTTCTCAATAATGAATTTTTACAAAAATAAAAATGATTTTTTATATTTGATTTGGGTATTTATCGGATTAACCACAAAAATCAGGATAACTCGAATGATTAGATAGTAATTTAGATTTAATAGTTTTTATCATCAGATTACATTCATGTCATATCAATTTAAGTTTTAGATTAAAAATTCTCAACATTAGCCTGATTTAAAATAAAATTATATTAAAATTTCTTAACTCTAAACCAAACTAAAATACTTTCAGATTGATATGACTCCATCTGAATTAACTCAAATTATGTAACAAGTAATGTCATATCAAAATATGACATATAATGACATGACTTATTATCAAATAAAATATTTTATCAAATATTAAAAAATAATAAAATTTATTATAAAATGACACACGAAAATACATAGTGTCCGATGATCACAAAACAAAAATAATTGTTTATACATAAACAGAATCATGAGTCATATCAAACTTAATCCAATATGTTTTAGACTATCCACTTATGGGTCAGGTTGACCTACTCAATCAATAATTTTATATTATATATTTTTTAATTAATTTTTATGCCTTATTAGGTTAATTTATGGGTTTTGCCCCGAGGTTATCGACATGATCTGCGTGACCCATCAACCTCGCACAATTCACAATTTTGTTGATTGAGACTTTCTATCATATAAAGAAGATATTGAAATTAAAATTTCTTATTGTTATCATATTATGCAATATTTTGTTTACAATTTTCAAATCAATACAGATTAGCTTGGTGTTAATCTTAGCTTAACCCAATTTTATTCAAATTAACCCTAATTTGATTTAAACTATTTTTCGTATACTCTAACCTAATATTTTAATGTTATGTCATGTGGGATTAATTGTCAAGTCTACCACAATCCAGTCTAACTTATATAATGGTTTTTTAACAAACAGTTTCATTTCCCTTTGGGGATGACAATCTGACCGACCAATTCGGACTGATTTTTAAAAACCATGAATTTGATTGAGATAACATCAGCAAGTTACATAAAAAAGAGGGCAGACACCCAGCACACAGTTGGAGTGTACTGGTTGTCTTTGTTTATTTCATACACTTAATAAATTATACTTTTTTTTTTTCTTATTCTAGCTTACATTTTCAGTAATCAGTTCTGGAATCATAAAATTACTGGTGCCTTGACACAAAATCTAAACATCCACCTCTACCTGATGTACTGAGTTAGGATTGAAAAACACGGTTGTGGCAAGTCGGGTTGCAAGGATAAGGGCAATCAACCTTTTGGAAAGGATTCCGATCATAATACCAGTCTCCCACTGCTTTGGCAATGGACTGCAGAATTGATTTCATATCAGAAAAATGAACTAATATGTCACAATGTGAAAGAAAATAAAAATAATAAGCAGATTACATATGTAAAAAGCTCAAGATAATGGAGGAAAGATGACAGGTAAAGCAGACTCTTATTACCGTCTTTCCCAGAACCGGAGAGTCGTCCCTTAACCATGTCTCCTGCATTTCAGTTTGGCAGTGGTCATAGCAGGAATCTATAAACATTCCTTTAGTTGAAGAGTTGCCAAGTCCAGTCAATGCAATTAAGAATTGATTCCTGAAATCTGATTATAAACCCCAGAGTGAGATCCAAAGAGAGTCCCGCCACAAGAGTTTGTAGCAATGCTGTAAATTACCCGAAAGAAAATTACCTTGTATTATTTGCAGTTGAGTAGATGAACAGTTTCTTAAATCGAGCTTGCAGCTGTGCCAAGTTCCATGGGGATCAGCAACACCCGGTGCCAGAATGTTCTTTATCTGTATATACATATCACATGATTTTAAGGATCAGAGAAAGTGCAAAAGAATCACCTTACAAGGGAAAAGTTTGAAGAAAAAACTAGATGTATACTCAGATTTCACATTGTATCATATCATTGAAGAAAACAAAACTCATACCCAGCTGAATGAAGCTATCAACTTCCTTAAAATATTTTTTCAATTCTAAAGATAAAATTGGGTTCATAATTCTTATTTTTCAAATCTAAAGCACATTGTTATGAATCAACAACTGTCTCATCTGCACCAAGCTCATGTAACAAGCCTGATGTCCTTAAAATTCAAAGATGAAACGACTTTACTTTCAACAAGTGCCTTATCTCCACCACTTCCAGACTTGTTTATTGTTTTAGTTTCTTGCCTGAGATTTTTCATGTAAATGGAAAGAAACTGAGCATATTAATTGTGCTTCTCCAAAGCCAGTAATGTACTAACCTGCCAAAAATCATAGGCTGGATTTACAATAAATATCGGCGTAGCTATTTCCCTTGCCATATGTTGTGGGAAGAAACACTGTCATTATATTGGGAAGAACGAGTAAGAAGCAAGAGGAAATGACAAAAAGAGTGGAAATGTTCAAATTGCGAACCCTACCAATTCTGGTTTCATTTTCGAAGTGCAGTATGCCGGCAAATTCTTAGCTGATTCCTGCACAAGATTTAAATCAATTGTCAGAGAAGGCAAACCTTGCAAGATGCTCCACAACACACAGGTACTTCTGTCAAGTTATAAACATGAAAATATGAAAAACACTTGAATGCATGACCGAGGGAAGAAGAGGATCATTCCAGGAAACAGATATTGGTGACAACGAGCAGAGCATATTATAATATCCAAAAAAAAAAGTGTAATCAATCATTATAGTGCATTTCTGTGCACATGTAAGTAGAAAGAGGAGAATACATGTGTTGCCACCACTTCACTGTAAAACTGTTCAATGTGATTTCCTCCAGAAACATCCTTCCTGTAGAACAAAGCTTTAGTGTAAATTATAGAAAACCACCAAGAATGAAGCAACTCTACACCAATGTAAGGTTAGGTAGAAGGCTGAAATAAGCATACGCATTGATAAAATAACCAGCATCGGCAAAGCATTTCACTTTGGTGGTCATGGGAAAGAGTCCTCGGAATTTATCACAATGCAAAATCGAAGTCAATCCCCCAGCTGAACAGCCGGACAGAACAGCCTGTCAAAAGTTCGAATGAGTTACCCAAAAAACTAACAATTATCATATTTGAAAAAGAAAAATAAGCATAAATTTCATACATTTTTAGCATCTTTCATTCCTTTAGCCATTAGATCCTCCATGATGGCAAGAAAAACCCTGGCTCCTCTGTAGTGAAGATTAGTTGCCTGATAAAATCACTTATTAATAAATAATCCCACACAGACTATGCTTTTTTTTTTTTAATCTAGCTTTAGATATTGCTGTAAAAATAAACTTACAGGATTTACAGCTTCCACATCGCCAGTAAATGATGCCCCATCACAGTATCTAACCTTGACCTTATTCCAATCGTAGAAGTCTGGAAAAAGGAAAGATAATTTGATTACATGTACAACATAAATTTAAAGTTCCAGAAAACAGAAGACCAATTAAACAAGATGTCAATCAATGAAACAAAAGGCCATACCTGGGTTAAACTGCTTCTCGTTGCTCAGCAGTCCCGAAAAGGCAACTTTCGTCTCCATTTTCTTAGATGAACCTGAACGGGTATCTTTACGGGAAAGACAAGTTGAGACATTGTTGCACCAGGCACCACCCTATGACCAAAAAATAGAAAAATTCGAAGATGGGCTAACCAAAAAAAGATATATATATATATATATATATCTGAAAACTTTGTAACTTGGCGTCTTTCATATGTAAATCTTGTTAAAGCTAATCAAACCATAGACAAAGAAGTTCTCTGGAATTAAGTAGCTTAATAAATAGGCCTATGGGTTTAAAATTCATAAGACGGAGCATTCTTATTATAAATACGTAGTAGATATGAAAACTTTAAGCTAGCTGTAAATTTGAAGCAAAAATACCAAACAAATTGAAACTTTACTGATCTTAGGCACGATATGAATTTTGTTAATAACCTCAATCTTCATCATAAATGGACTAGAACATACCTCAATATGCACCAACCAATTGTTTACCCCAGCGCCAAACCCCGGACTGAAATGGTAAGCAGGCGCGCTACCGTCCAAACAAACTGTAAAACATATCAAACTTTTAAGCAAATTCACAAATTCAGCATATCCAAAAGAGAAAATTATGAATTGCTATATTTCTCACCAGCTCCTTTTGCTACAGCACTCTCAACATAGGTGATATCCACATCATAGCCTTCTGTTTTCAGGATTGTCAGTCCACAAACTAGAAGAATTAACAACTGGCCCAATCTTGAAGCAACCATCCTGTCCATATTCAAGAATTTTGTTATTACATCATAAATACTCAAGAAGAGAACATAAAAATAACAAAAAAGTATAAAAAAAAAGTGAAAGCAACCCGCTGGCAAATTAACAAATCAATAATCATACACATACTTGAAAATGAACTAATCAGGTGTGTTGTAAAAGCAGTTATTAAAGATCTGAATGTAGCTAATTTCCAAAGGAAAACCAAAAACGTTTTATATTAAGATCAAACATTATAATACAATCTAAGTCTCAACTCAACAAACAAAATCCCCTTTTGGCATATTGTTTACAGCTTAACACTATTTAACTTCATTCAACGTAAATTCCAAAAATAAAGGACTCGTATAAAATTATACATACTGAAAAACAATGTATCTCCAGCTCGTGTATGATTTTAATTCCAGTTGTTCAGTTATATCTCACAAAAGAAAAATCAATCAAAAGCCATTTAGCATAAAGAATAACGTAAACTTATGACTTATCTCCATAACTCAGCAGAATTATAACAGGAAGATAAGAATATTCACTGCTTTATTACCTTTAAAATGCTAATGGGAAGATATCAACTTCCAAATTTTTCTATCAATCTCAGAAAGAGACCTACAGAGAAAGAATGAGGAAGAACCCAGTTCAATGCATTAGATTTAAAGCTTGAAATAACAAAGAACAAGTAATTTAAGCTGCTGAAACTTCAAAGAGGAAGCAACGGAGAAAGCTTCAGTTCTAAAGAGCAGTGGTTTTTATATTCATATTTATGAGGACTTTGCCTTGAGTTAAAAAAGCAGAGAACCGAAGAGCGGACATTGATTTGTCTGAAAAACAACTAATTTTATTAAAAAACAAATAATATTTTTAATTTGGACATATGTCGTGTTGGGGTCAACCCGTCCAAAGTATTTGCCTAAAAAAACATGCAAACAGAAGAATCTTATCGGTTTACGCGTTCCACAATAAAAACTTATTAAAATAGAAGTGGTGGCTCTGAATGTTGAAAAGGTTAGGCGGCTGCAATTGGATTATCCTATACATTTCATGGTTGACAGTTGCAGACGGCCATAATTAAAAAAATCTATGGGAATTGATTTAGGTTAAATTTGTTCCAAATTATTATTTAATATTAAACAACGCTAAATATGCATCTCATAATAATATTTATTTTATTAAAAATCTTATTGTAGTCATTTTGATGTTTTAATGTTGATAATTTGTATATTGAGGTGATGTTAAAAATCTTAAGTTATATATTTTGTTAAATTTATTTCAATACACTCATAAAATATTTCTAAAATGAATCAAACATATCTAAAATAAGTAAATTCAACAAAAATTAATGTATATATATATATATATTTTTTTATTTTTATAGTAGTGATTTTTTAAGTTAAAAGTTTGAAATATATTATGGAGGCTCTATAAAGAGTTCATAAACAATGATAAAAAGTAATCAATTATCATTTTGATTAAAAGAATTCTAAGAAAATAAATTTATTGCATATTTTTATATGATAAAATAAAAGTTTGGTTAATTCAATAAAAAATCTGAAAGCTTAGTCATTTTAATAGAAAAAAAAATGTTTAATTAATTAAGATTGTCCATGTTAGTTAATAATTATTTTTATCATCATTTATGAATAAGAAAATTTATATCATTATTTTTTGATATTAAATATTATATTTATTTTTAGGCCAAAGGACTATTTCCCACCCACAGTTTGAGGCGGGGACAACGTTTCATTCGCTTAAGTTTAAAAGTCCAGTCTCCCACCTGTAACCTAATTTTTTATAGTTTTCTATTGAAATGATTAAACTACCCTTTTAAAAATTAAAAATTTATAATAAAAATATAAAATAATTTTTAAATATAAATATTTTTAAAAAATATTAAAAATTTTAAAAATTACAACAGCCACCGCCGTCCGCTTATAATAGAACCAGGTGGCCATTTCCGGCCACCTAGTTCCAGGGGAGGCTAGATCTAGCCTCCCCTTTCGGTGGAGGCGGCCAGATTTGATCGTCTCCAACAAAATTAGGAGCCAGAAACAACCATAAAGGGCCGACCTTGGCCCCATTGGCCGTTTCCGGCCTTTATTTCAGGCTGGCCGCCTCCGCCAAAACTTGAGGCGCCGATCTGGCCACCTCCACCGAACTGGGAGGCCATGGAACCAGGTGGCCGGAAATGACCACCTGATTCTATTATAGGCGGCCACCGCCGCCGATGGCGACGGTTGTGGCTGCTCCAATTTTTAAATTTTAAAAATATTTTTTTAATTTTTTTAATTTTTTTTAAATTTTTTAATATTTTATATTTATATAAAATTTATTTTATTAATTTATAAAATTTTAATATTAAAAAGATAAAAATACCCCTGATTATTATTGTATATTTATTATTTTTAATATTAAAATTGGGTTACGGGTAGGAGACTGGACTTTTAAATTTAAGCGGGTGGGACTTTGTCCCCGCCTCAAACTATGGGTGGAAAATAGTCTTTTGGCCTTATTTTTATTATAAAATATAAAGGGAAATTAATTTAAACATTTAAAAAATAAATACAAAAAATAATTTTTATTCATCTTTTTTCGTTTTTATGATTCTAGCAAACAATCTGTGCACACCAAATTATACGTGATATATGTGACACACTGAATAATAGAATCATCGGTTTTTTAATAATATTATATGTAGATTACACACATACTTAACAAAGTTGCACACCGTTATTTTTCTTACTTAGAAAAACTGTAAATCACATTGAACTGCTTCTAAATATTAGTGGCCTACAAATATCAACAACACATGGTTTTGTGGCCGGTGTATTCAATCTTTTTTAATTTTTTTTTTTTATATATCTTAATATTTTTAAATTAAAATTGTTAACATTATTTTGATATATTAATATTATTTTATATTTTTATTAAAGATATTTTAATTATTCCATTAACAAATTAACAAATTTTAATAAAAGAATAATTTATAAATAAATATTTAAATTTTAAAAATTAATAAATAATATTTTATCATTTAGAAAAACGTTCAGTGAGATTAAGTGCTTGCCAGCTGAATACTTGAAAATGAGTTCTTATTTTTTAATGTTGTAAGGAGCGGAGGCTAGGTCCCGACAACTTTACAATTCACGACTCCTCTGATAAGAAGAGGAAACATACGTTGTTCAGACATCATTAGATAAAGAACAACCCCAATAATTGAATTTAATAATATCAATTTACTATTTAATTAAATTTTTATATTGAAATAATTATAATTATATATTTAATAATTAATTATATAACCTTTTTTTATATTTAAATAGTTAATCCAATTAATCATCGATGCAATAGTTTAATTATTAGGTGGACTAAATTATCCTCTTTACAATATGGATGTTCTGTGACTATGAAGACATTGGCTTTAACTTAAAAAAGGAGGTAATTAATCATAGTTAAGAAAGATCATTAAGCGTCATTGTCAGTAATTAGGGAACTTTTGTGGTGAAGAAAGTGACAATGAATGGTAGTGACAGTTGAACCAACCACTGGTTCGATAATAGATTTTGTTTGGACCATTTAGAAGAATAAGTGTGCATGCATGGCTTAACTGATTTCATTTTCATATTCCACGTCTCTCGTTTTCTACTTAATCTTTTCTTCTTTACCAAAAATCCTAAGTCAAGAACAGAATGACCAGACTTTCTGTAACATTTTTGTTACTGTTTTATTTGCTTTCTAGACATTCCAAAAATAAGTTCAATTAGATAGATGCAGAATTATATCATTCTTTTTGAATCTATAAAAACAAAGCATAAAATTTGTGAACGTAGAGTCACAATCATGTGATAGCACACACGATCGTACGTCTTGAAGTACATGCTCGTGCATTAGTTAGGATTAGTAGATTTTCTAAAATTAAAAATAGTATTTCAAAAATAAGAACAAATAAATAGATTAAGCGAAATAAGAGAATAAATAGCAATTTAATAACAAAACAACGAAAAGAAAACTATATTTTTCTCGAATCATTGAACCTAACTCACATAAATAAGAGAAATTCATTAGTAGCTTAGAATCAGTATAAGTAATCAATAGATTATGATTAGAAATAGAAATAGTTATAAAGCTATAAAACAAAAAATTAGTAGATACATAACAAAACATAGAACAACTTACATAGAACTTACTAACATACTCAATAAGTTACAAAAATTGAAACTTCAATAAGATATATGCTATTCAGAACCATAACAGTTATTCCATTAAATAGAATGTAATCATAAGAGAATAAATAATAAGATATTACGCATGATAAGTATTACATTACATGACATGTTAAACTAGTGTTTTTAATAAGAGATTAAGTGATCAATATGCATACATTTTCAACATTAAGCCTGACATCCAAGATAGTTATTAAAGGTATATATGAGGGCGTATATGTGAGATTTCAGTTTATTGATTGTGATCGGTATCGTTAGATTTTTAGCTTACTGATCCAAATACTAGTATAGTAGGACATTTTCAGCTTACTAGCATATCATTGATTTGGTTTAACTCATATAGTCAAGGTGTCGAATCTCTGTATTCATGAGCTTGATTAATATAGTAGGTATCTTCAGATACAGAAAGATTTTCATATTCATTATTTTAACATTTTAAGATCTTTGGATCTTAACAGTATTTTTAGTGAATGTTTTCAACAATCAGGCGCAAGGGCAAATATATGTTTTTAGCATACTTCATACCATGACACATGTAATATGACATGAGTCAGAACATAGATAGCCTAATAAGAAAGAAGTAAAGTAAAGAACAACAAACAAATAATAGAGCAAGCACATCAAAGAATAAGTTAGAAAAAGAATATAAGATGAGTCTTCCTGCACGATATATATCATAGGCAGAAACATATAAGAATTCAACTAAAACCTAAGAGAATAGATAACAAATTTAGTAAGTTAGTAAATGTGTTATCTCACATCAATCTAGCCCCCTTTTTATACTGTGTTATATATGTATACTTGTATACATACTTATAACATGACATAAAATATAATTCAAATTGTAAGTGTAGACACTCCTGCTGGATACTACTGTTTCCTGTTTTTTTTATAATTTAATAATAATATAATTTCAATAAATAATAAACACTACCAATAATATCCAACAGAAACACTTAAAGCTAAGCTGAAATATGAAAATGAAAAACATGTGGTGAATGTGTATACATCTATATATACATGACTAAAAACTTTATTTCATATTATGAAAATATTTCCAAAGTATATGTGTGTTCATACAGGTGCATATACTGTACAATAACATGCAATTAAACTATAAAAGCATGCAAACTAGAAGCATGCTACAAAACCAAAATTGAATCCCAGATGGCAGTCATCTCCTCCTCTCAGCCCCCATAGCTATACTGACCTGCAAGAGAAAGGAAAGTAGGGAGCGAGTGATATATTCACCTAGTAAGTGTTTCCTATCTTTGACTCTAAACCAATCCTCCTCGAAAAATTCTCATTGCAATCGAACACTGAAAACATACATACATACTGGAGAGAAACTGAATTGGTTCTCATTCTAACATGCATAAAGTATACTGTTGTTCATGTTCATTTTCTCTGATTCACGTATTATCACGTGATATTCATGCATTTTGTTATTCTGATTTTGTTATTCGTATTTCATTACACAATTGTTGCATGTCTTGAGTGTTTACTGTTTCATTATTCTCACTGGTTATCATATCTATAACATGCTCTGATGTGTATGTCATATGAAAATGACATGCTATGAAAAACGTTAAAAATATATCTGTGTTTGGGCCTGTATACTGAAAATAGCTTTCTGAAAATTGTTTACTGAAAACTGTTATTGGATCCTAAGATCCCATATCTAAAAATACATATAAAGCTGATCTAAAAACTGTATCTAAAACTGTGTATTCGAAGATACCTACTGTGTTACGCAGACTGATGAATACAGAGATTCGACACCTTGGCCATGTGAGTTTCCTACGTAAACACGTGCTAGAAACTGTATAGGTCACGCACTGCCTCTGAATCTGATACTGATAACTAAGCGTCTCGCGCTATATACTGATATCTGATCCTCGGATCATAAACCTAAGCTACTAACTAAGCATTCCGACATATGTCAATATATAGTGGCTAGTAATGAGCATATAACTCTTGATGCTATTGGGTGTACTGAAACTTACAAGTGTCCCATCGTATTCACCCCTGAAATTGATGTCTGGATAATCATATTTTTCTATTAAAAATATATATTCGGATCCTTGAATCCCTTTCTGAAAACTCTGTATGGTATGTCATGTTATGCTATGTATATGATGCATCATGTAAGCTTAACTAAGCTTATTTTACTGATTTATATCAAATATATGGCTTTTACTGTGCAATTTACTTATTCATACTTTATTTTTCTCTTTTCTGTCTGACGCATAGGCGTGCATGTCTTCGTGCACGAGTGTGCATGAGCTTGCACGAGATCGTGAGCCAATCGTGCGTATGGTCGTGCTTAGTTTTGTAATTTTTCTATATTTTCTCATTTTTAGCTAGTGCACGACCGTGACATGATATGCATGGTCGTGACCCTACGTTTCTAAGTCATGCACGGGTACGTGAACACGACTATGACTATGCAAAATGTAGTATGCACGGGCATGCATCACACTCTACATCAACATGACCGACTTAATCAAGCTTATTCCCACCAATTCTCATATTGAATGTAAATCAAATACTTTTCACATGCCAAACACTTCATAAGCATATACTTATCTCATCCATAACTTCCAATCACACATTCAATCATCTAACCTATCTCAAAGCATGTATATACATACATAATCTCATACATAGCAATCATACACACATAATCATCATCAATCATCATCTCAAGGTCATCAAACATGCAAAGTAACTCACAAGCATGCTGAAATCAAACTCATACGTATCAACCAAACATCATGCATATCAAAAGAACAAGGGAAAGAGGTAAGAAACACTACCTCTAGACATGCTCTCTCTCTCAAGCAAATCTTGCTCTCAAGCTCGATTGGATGGTTCTGGTTGTTGATCTTCCCTTCTAAAGTTGCTAATCTCTGAAAATCAAATGGAAACTTTGGGTGAAAATGGTTGGAAAATGGATAAGCTCAACTTAAAACCAAGGCGGCTGAAACTTATCGCATGCACGGTCGTGTGCTTGAATATCCACGGTCATGCATGACAAGAAAATTACAAAAATACCATTTTCCCGTGCTCGCATGCATATCCTCTCAACAGGATCCATGCACAAGCCACCTAACTTTGGAAAAAATCTATTTCACCCCAAAACTCTCTCACAACTCTATTATTCTCATCAATCTCAATCTAACCCAGATTAGAAGCCTAAAAGATGAATCTAACCCTGGGATGTTATAGTAAGATAAGTTAGAAAAGAGGAAATAACTTATAAAACTAGTTAAAAATTAGGTTTTCTTGAAATATGTAGTCAGGCTAGAAATAGACTATGTAGAGTCTAACAAGTTAGAGATTTGATTTAGCTAAGTAATTTATATGAGATAGAGCTTAGAACCTTGTGACCCGTCACAAGGATATATCATAATAAAGTCTACCTAAAGGTAGAGATAAAATATACTTACTAAGTGATTTGTCACTCATTCTCTTCAGTATCTTTTCTTATATATCAATGTTTCGGGGGAGCTAAGATGGAGCATTAGATGGTTGGAGAGTGTGTAAGACCCGCCGCCCCGAGTACCCCTGCTGCTGAACAATAAATCTCTTTCTATTATTAAACTGGAAATTGGGTACCCAAGACGGGAATCCTACGGAAAGGAAACCCTACTGCTGCTACTGCTGAACACATGCAGAAGCTGAAACTGAAACAAATATACAATGAGCCCAACTGGCTTTTCATATATACATCTGTTCTTTACACTGTTCTGAATAACTGAAAATGTAAATAATACGTTTACAAGACCACACAGGCCAAACTGAAATAAAATACATCTGTAAAGTGTGTGTGGGGTCCCCACTCGCCAGCCTCGGTCCACCCGCTCCTCGCCAGCAGCCAACCTGAAAAGGAAGGAAGAAGGAAAGGGATGAGTGATAAAGATCACCCAGTAAGCATTCCTTACTTCCCCCGTCCAAGCAAGCAACAAGCATACACAAACACACACTGAAACTTGGCCTCGACCCTATCCATACATCTAGTCGCTTGCTGACGCTGAAACTATTGATTCTGGATTAACTGTTATCTGATTACTGATTAGTCATGCCAATATGTATATGTAATGACATGCTGAGCTAGAAACTGAAAATGACTGATGATGCATGCATCTGAATCTATAACTATACCCGAAGGTACCTGCTGTGCTGATCAGACTGATGAACACAGGGATTTGGCATCCTGGCCAAGTGGGCTAAACATTCTAGCTACTGGCTAGAAAGCTGTATACTGAATACTGAAATACTGCTGCTGAGCTGACTGACTGGTGTCAGAAAGCTGGGTCCCACAGATGCCCCCTCGAGTTCACCCTAAACTGAAACCCATAACTTGGGTTCTGACTGTTGAAATCTACTGAATTCAGATCCTTAGATCCTCATTCAGGCTACATGTTGTGTCATGCTATGCATATGCTACATTTCTTATCTGAATGCACTGTTATCTGATGTCATTTAGCCTCTGGATGGATTACCAAACCTTTAATAAGTCAATTCTACATTTTCTGGAAAAATTCACTGAACGCACGGGCGTGCAAGAGGAACGCACGGGCGTGCTGCACAAACACACGGCCGTGCTGCGCAAGGGCACACGGGCGTGTGCCCAGACACATAGGACCGTGCTCCGGTCGTGTGCCTGGTCGTGCACGCTTTTGGAATCTACTGTACACACAAGCAACAAGGGGACACACGACCGTGTCCCTCAGGACACACGGTCGTGTCCCAAGCATTTCCAACCTGTGTGCACGTCGTGCACACGGTCGTGTCCTTGCAGGAACAAGGGCACACGGGCGTGCTTCTGCGGGCACACGGTCGTGCGTCTCGTCCTGCTCAGACACGGCTCGCCTGAAACTGCTGGAAACCAACCAATTCCTCATCCAAACTGAAATTAAACTTAAACACACATCAGTGGCACTTCAATCATCACATATACAACATCAATTTCATCATCCATCCAGTACTACGAATTCCACCATTAAAATCTATCATTTCTCTCACTACATACACACAGACAAAGCATGCATGTTCTGGGTGGAAAATAAGCATAGAAATCAACATATAATCATCATCACATCATCATATACACATGCAAACATAGCATCTCAAGCTGGGAATGGAAACACACGTTTCCATCCACATCAAACAAGCTGGGAAACTGAAAGAGAGAGTAAGAAACACTTACCTCTCGCCATGGCTGCTGGAAACTATCTCTCAAGCTAATCTCTGATCTCTCTAGCTAATCTCTGATCTCTCTAACTGGATTGAGAGCTGCTGGAAGCTGGAAATCTGATCTAGGGCTGGGAGCTGCTGAGAACAAAGAAACTGAGCTGAAGAAATGGGAAAAGCTGGGTGAGAAGCTAATAAATCTCCCGTCTCTCTCTCCTGCTACCCACCTGCACGGGCGTGCAAGGCACAGTGCACGGGAGTGCACCAGGGAAAATGAAGAAAATCATTTCCCGCGTTTCGCATGATTAAAACCTCCCTAAAGGCATCATACGAAGGCCACTCGGCTCTGAAAAACTACCATCTCACCCCTAAACTCCTCAAGACCCCCACCCTATTCCTGGTCTTATTTCTAACCCCAGAACTCTATCCCTAAGGGCTTTTCTAGAAAAACCTGGGATGCTACAGAGTGTGATATAACTTGATTGGGTCTTCACCTAACTTTTGTATGTATATATGTGTGTGTATGTAATAGCCTAAAGGTAGAACTATCATTTTAGATTCTGAATCCAAGGGTATAAGAGAGATTTCCTTAATAGGAAAGAGAATTGAGAGGGTTCAGGGGTAGAAGAGTCATTTAGAAACCTGTGTGGCTTGTACATAGATATTCTGGGAAGAATATTCTATGTACGACACGAAAGAGGGTGAAAATTGAGATTTCCATTGCACACACGACCGTGTGCCTAGCACACACGACCATGTGTCTTGCTATTTAGCCATATATTATTTTATTTTCTAGTCACGTAGTTCTCCTTCTTATTCCCTCAACTCCAGTGAACCCTAGGACGATTGAGAGAGGTCTCCAACAGTCCATATCCAGATTAGAGATCCAAAAGCTTTTAAAGAGAGAGATCCAGCTTCCATGGCTAGAGGTAAGTGTTTCCTTACCTCTTTCATTTAGTTTCAGAGCATGTTTAGCTGTTTTGAGCTTGTGAGAATCATTGTGTGCTTGTTTGAAGTGTTATCAGCATGCTTAATACTTTTGCAATATCAATCTCAAAGAATTCAGTGTTTCATAACAAAACAAAACACATTAAAATCAAATTTCATTTCAATCAAGAATTTCAACATTCCAATGAAGAGATTTTGGTTCATTGTTCATTTGAAGATTAGCTTACAGATTTGCCTACAAAAACATTGTCTAAGGAAAGGTTTGAAATTTTCAAGATAAAAGATTGGCATTGGCCACAAAATGCCAATGAGGGTTAAAATTTGGTATTTTAGTTCCAACAATAATTTTTAGCATGAAGATAAATAGAAAATCATGAAATAAATTAACATTAACTTTTATCATTTGTTATTTTTATCCTTTGGTTGAAACAATTTACTAGAAATTTTATCTTATATTGTGTATAAATACATGATTTTAAATGAAATGAAGTAACTCAAATCCAAAGACCTTTTGTTATGTTCTTATTTGTGATCCAATAGTTTCAAATTCTACACCCATGACATGGTGCCAATGGGGGTGCTTTTGGGCTTGAATATAGGTGGAGGGTTCAAGGTGGCTAAGAGAGGCACGGTAACCAGAAATTTGTTTGGGCTGGAATACCATATTTTGAGAGCGAGTGATGATACCAATTGGCATTGGTGAGGAAGGAGAACTTATCTTTAGAGTGGGAGAAGATCCGGAGGCTCCCTGGCTGAATCTGTTTGTATGGGCGACTGTGGTTCAGTGATGCAGGCAATAGGCTAGGGAAGAGCTATGGAGGCTTTTGAAATGGTGAGATCAAGTGATATGGTTGAAGAGTTGGCTGGAAGAGGAGTAGATGAGGGAGCGGCACGGTGTTGAAGAACCAAAAGGCTTATAAGCCATACAGTGTAATGCTCAAGGGTCACCCGAGTGTCATGAAAAGCAAGGGACTTAAAAGGGAAAAACTTTTTGACAATAACAACCTGACTTGAGGGATAAATCTTAGACGTGGAAGAGGTGATGGGGCAAAGAAGAGAGACTAAATGGAAATTTGTGACTTCTATTGGTTTACATGAATTATAAAGATCGAAACTGGAAACCTTGGAAATTTAAGAGCATGAGATGAAGGTAATTGGTAAGGAGTTCTATTAATTTGTTGTCCCAAGCATTGATGCCAGAGAGAAAATGTTTTGGAGGATTTATGTTGAGAGCTACGACTTGATGTGCATGAGGACTGCTGAAAGATAAGGAAAATGGCCACTCATGGAGATTTCCTTTATTCTAGCCTTGGACAAGCGTTTGCCCCGTGCTCAAATCTTTCACTACAAAATAAAAAGGGAAAGAGCTCAATAGAAGTATTTTTATGTTTGCAAAATTGTGAGACAGGGAGAATGTTCCTTTTTATAGGTGGTACACAACATTATCAAGGGTAAATGAGACTTCGGGAGTGTCAAGTTTGGTAGAACTTGTATGAGTTATAGGAGCGTCATTACCATCACCAGCAAGGATGTCCTCACTGCCAGTATAATTCGAGTGCATTGACAAGTTTACAGATCAGATATGATGTGGTAAGAAGCTCCTGAGTCAACGATCTAGTGGAGAGAAGAGCTTGAGGATCAAGAAGACCAATGGATCGACATACTTTGATTGAAGGAACAAACTTATCGCATATTTGGCATTGGATTTTGCTTTTGTTGGAGCCACCTGAGTTTGATGGCCAATTTGGATTTGGGTTCCAATTTCCTGTAGTATAGCTCCTTTGTTGGTAATTGTTTTACCATAGACAATTGTTTTGTGTAAAGCTTCTAGAGTTAATTTTTCCTTGGTTGTTGTTGTTGCCTTCACTATCTTTGTTGGGACTATTTTCGCACTGATGGAATTGAGCCGTAAAGATGGCAGATTCTTTCTTGCTCTCTTCGAAGGTTTCATGATCAATGAGTTTGTTAAAGAGCTCCTCAAATGATTACCATTTCTTCATTGTTGAAAACCGTTCTGGCTATGACAATTTCATCAGCTATGTCTTTTAATTATTCATCCACAGTCTTGTCATCTTTGATCAGTCTGGTGAAGGTTTCACGAAGTTCATAGATCCTAGTTTGGGATATTTTCGCATACGTTGTAGAGGGACTATCCAAGGCTTGTTTGGCAGTCACAGCCGCAGCAACAGTAGGAGCAACGGTGTTATCAAACGACGTCATTATGACATTTCAAAGCGAATTGACTAGCTTGCAGTTGGCATTGACGATTTATGAGTCACCTTGTTTGATTATTTTTGGAAGGCACCACCAACATACCTCACAAGGCCATAGCCATGTAGCAGCGTGGTTAGTTGGGCTCTCCAAGAGGGATAAGTGTTGTTGCCAGTGAGTTTGAGTTGTATTTGTGAGGCCACATTGAAAGTTGTAAGGGAACCAGACAATAGATTAATTCCTGCTATCTGGAGAGGGGTTGGCTTGTGGGGTTTTGTGATTCAGCACTAGAGGTTTCAGCCATGACAACAATAGTGAGACCGAGGATGAAGAATTGAGGTGGTGTTTAGAATTGAGAGGTACTTGCTTGATGGAGCTTTCACCTCTGATACCATATAGAATGAATAACAATATGGAGAAACTGTCTCATCCTATTCATTGTGGAAGATTGACAAGATATACAGCAAAGGATTTCATAAATGTACATCTAGACAATCTGCAATCTAATTGCATGAGGATTACGTTAACTTGAAGAGCTGTTATGCAGTATATTGAGGCATCTAGGTTCTAAGTTCTTGAGCATCATTGATTTTGTTTTTATGGCATATGTCACGTGCAATTCAAATCTTAGAAAAAAAAAAAAGTTTATTAGTGGATCAGTTCCATGAAAAACTAATTGAGACCAACGAACTGAAATTTTTTTTTTCCTTTTGTAATTTCATCATAAAAAACCCAGATTCTATCTTTGGCCGAAGGTCAGAAAAATGCATGGCATAACCCTCTGCTTTTCTTTCCAAACAAATTTTGGACCTAGCACATTTGCTAAGAAGTTAACAACTCTTTCCATGGAAATGTTTCTGAATCCAGCTCTACTACACATTATAAAATTGGTAAATCCAAACTCAAAAACAGAATAATATCAGAGAAGAAAATGAAAAAAAAAAAAAAACAAAAGATATTAGCTATTCTATGATGTGAAACATTTATATTATCCTAAGCAATGAAGCAAATGAGTTCCATGATGTTCCATTACTCTACTGGCACAGTCATTCTTAAATTACTCTTCTGTTCTATTACTATGATTCTTCATCCTCTTGAGTGTCATCTGCAGTTAGCAGATGTTTAAGAGGTACTTTTGTCTTCTTCAGTTCTGATGAGGCTTCCTTAACATCTTGCTCATCACTCTTCCTCTTCAGACTCCCATCCCCCTGTTCTTCATCAATGCCAGGAGCAGCAACTTCACCCAAATTCTCTGGCTTTTCCAGAAGCAGTTGCTTTGAATCAGCTCCTTCAACTTTCTCTTTAGGATTCAAATTTCCTTTCTTAGATGATTGTTCCCATTCTAACAAAAAGGAGCGGATTTCTTCACTACTTGCAAGATCGAGAGGTGTTTTCCCAGCTTTTGTCCTGGCACTAAGACTGGCACCTTTCTTAACCAAGTACTTAACAAGATCCAGACAAGACCCTTGAACAGCATAGTGAAGCGGAGTTAGGCCCTTGCGTGTGACAGCTTTAACAGAGGCACCAAAAGAAACCAGAGCCCGGACGACTTCCAAATGTCCCTTTTGGGATGCAAAATGAATTGCACCCATGTCATCCATAGCAGCAGCACCAACATCAGCCTTTTGCTTGCAGAGATAACTCACTACCTCTGTATGGCCAGACCATGCAGCTAAATGTAGTCTAAGGTACAAGGTCCCTAATGTCAAGGAAACAAATTGTAACACCAGGATGCTAAAGTCTGTAATAAAAAGGAAACAAAAGAACCCAATTGATAGAGCCAGCTATCATCACACTGCAGATTAAGCAAAACCTAAGCCAGAGGAAAGATTTTCTTATGTTTTGGAATATTAAACAAGTTCAATAAGTGAAACCTTAATGAGCTACACCATAAGCACATTGTCAGAGAAACAAAACATGCATATTCAAAGGGGCATTAACAGGCTCTTCTTACTATTATAGCCCATATCAAAGCAACAAAAATGCCCTAAATACATAATCTGATGATACTAAACACTAAACGAAATCAACTATAGCATCCGAATACAGCGCTATGATCCGAAAAGAAAAACCCCTCTACCAATTATGCGCCGTACAACTCAATTTAAAGAACCCTTTCCCAAATCAAATGAATGAACAATATCAACTACTCTCTAAAAAAATTTACCAAAAAAAAAAAAAAGCCAGCATAATTTCTGGAAAATGTACACATAGTTAAATGCAATCAATTCTGAATGCAAACAAATTCTGAAACAAACCAATAAGATAATCGGTTAAAGATTCAACAGTAATTGACAAAAAGACATTTGAAATGTACCCAAAAACAAGAAAATAAAAAAGGAAAGGATACGGAGTTCTGGAGTGCTTATCTCTGGAGTTGAGGGATAAAGGATTAGAGCTGAGTATCAACCGCACAGATTTCAGGTCACCGGACCTGGCTGCTGCATGAAGTTCCCCTTCTCTACTGCCCATTTGTTCCTCTCTTGATGACCCAGATGCAACAATCAGCTAGGTTTTCTTATATTACGACGGGATTCGGCCGTTGAAGTTTAAAGCTTGTGATTTGTTCTCCAAGAGCAAGCAAACGCCAAAGACTTTCCGTTGGGTCCCCATAAATTGCATAAATCACATTGTTCCACTATATTTTGGGCTGAAAATGGGTAAACAAAATACCCGAACCGAACTGGAACCGCTTCATGGTTTTTTTTTTTTTACGTTAGTAGAACCGCTTCATAGTTCCAATCTGGAACCCGCCTAACCCGGCGTCGGTTCTGATCCTAGTCAGTTAATTCGTTAATTATACATGTTTACCATATTTTACAAATTTAGATTCGTTTTATTGTATTTTTTAACTTAAAATGTATAAAATATATTTTTTATATGTTTATCATATTAAAAATATATTAAAAGATCATATTATACTTACCGTAATTTTAAAATATTTTTATTTAATAAAAATAAAAACAATATTATTTTACGAAACATAAAACGATATTGTTTTATATAAAAAATATACATTTTTTTCTAAAATTAAAAAATTTTTACAATCTTATAGTTTTTCTTTTTGATTTTTATTTCTCATCATATTTAATTTATTTATACATCTAAAATATAATTAACATCGATTACTCGATCAATTAAAAACTCTTTTATATTGATAAATTTTGATCTTTATTTTTTATTGCAAAAAAAATATTTAACTTAATATATTAATTTTGATTTTTATTTTTTTTATTATAAAGAAAATATTTAACTTAATTGATAATGCTTTAATGAATCACTTATAATAAATGATGTAATACAAGACATGAATTTTAAAGATATAATATAGTTTTTCTATGATTATTTCTATGGAGGATAAAAATAATATATGAATCATATGTTATTATATAAAATAAAAAAAAATCAATTATCATGATTTATTAATTAATTATGTTATACATTAGAGAGAAAATAATTAAATTTTGATTATATATACATTTGATAATATTAATATTATAATTTAAATATCAATTAAATACGATAATTTAAAATACTAAATTGATTTCAATAAGTTGTTTCATGAATATATGTTAAAATTATAATTATTATTGTGCATTATCGACAATTGTCATATTAAACACAAACATACATGATTTATATTTTTTTCGTATCCGTATTTTATAATCATACTTTTATAAGTACATTTTTTACCATTCCTCATATTATAACCGTATAATTTCCGTTCCATATTTACTAACTAGTGTTCCGACTTCAGTTCCCAATAAATCGAAACCAACCCAAAACTACGTCGGGATTACATATGGGGATATTAAGTCGGGTACCCGACCCAGATTTATTGTTTTATCTCCTCTTTTCAACTGGACTCCCTCGTTTCGCAATCGCGTCTCCGCGCATCGACTTCGTTGCTTTTACTCTTAACCTCTCTCCCTGGGTTGTTCAATTTCACGTTCAGAAATAATTTCTAAGTACTGCGACTCCACGCAAGAAGACGTCGATTTGCTTTGTCAGAGGAGAGCTTCTGATAAGCAATGCTACAATCGCATCAATTGCAACATGATTTAATTGTTGGAAATTTGATCGGGCTCTTCCGCTTGGATGTAAGTAGAATTTGCTTTATTATTGGCTTCTTGGTTGGGTTACTTGCTAATTCTGTTAGTTGGGTCAAGAAAGGGGCTTTCTCATACTTCAAATGCACATAAGCCAATGCATTCTCCTTGTGAATCGATTTTGTCACATGGAATTTGTCAATATTTTCTACCTGTAAACAGCTTTCCATGAACTCATGATTGAAAATGGCACTGGAATCGCTTTGCAGGAATTTCCTTTCTCCTATAGTTTTCCGCTATTGAACCGGATGAGTTATTGGAGGAAGCAGTGGAAACCTGTTCTGCATTGTTGACAAATACCATTATTTAATGTAATTAAAAATAAGGGTGAATATTATTCGATGGAATCGGAACCAAAACTAACCGATTAGGTTTAAGGTAGAAATTTGGCATAGTCAGTTCTAGTTCTTATTTCGTAGGAATTAATCGGATTTGATCCCTTCTTTTACAACAAGATATTTAGATTCACTCATTTCTGTGAAGTCGAATTATGCTTCGGCTTGACTATACTCATTGAGATGGTAAGTTGTTGGTTCGAGTTTGAGACAAGAATAACTAATTCGAACACAACTCAAAAAATTCCAATTAAATCCTCAACTTTTAAAATTCACATTTACACTCAGAGCCCGTAAACTTATAATTGCCTTACATTCAAAGTTGGAAGAAAATTTAAAAAATATAAGTACAAAATTTGAAACTTTTGGGATTTATTAGTAATTTACTCAAAGTTGAGCCGTGAGCTCGTGAACTCACCGGATCAACCAACTTAGCTACTCGAGCTTGACACTTTATAAAAAAAAACTAAAGCTATAACAATAAAATAATAATTTAACGTCTAAAATTAAAAAAATAAATAAATAAAAAGAAAACTACATGTATAAGTCTCACCTTAAAGATTTTAAAATGACAGTTTTACCCCTAAACAAGTAAAAAAATTTGCAATCAACTTTGGAAACTCTAGTGCGCCACCTTAAGCAACTATAACTTATCTTTGATTGCTTCATGAATCTTACAAATAATATGTTTATCGTGGCCAAAAGATCCTATCAATAGATAACGAAATCAACAAAATAACCAAAGTGAATTGTCGACACATACTCAGAAGACGGACAAAGGAGAAGGCAAATTCAAGATGACAAAGTGTAATAAGTCAAAAGAAAAAAGTGGGTGAGAGATTGTGGGTGTGGAAGAAAGAGTAACTTATAAGATTAGGATTATGGAATGAATTATCAAAGTCAAGAGATGACGACAATAGTTATGATAAAAAAGAAAATAATTTAAAAGGGTGATATGATATTTTTATTAATTTGAAGTGAATTAATAATTTTGAAAACCAAAATAGTTAAAAATAATATAATAATTTAACTTTATGATGTTATGTCATAATTTTTTTATTAACAGAATTTGGTTTTAGATTGAAACATGTGATTTATGCATTTAAGGGATTAAAAAGTGTTTTCCATGCCAAACCTTGTTGGGAAAAGGTAACTCACTCTAGGGTAAAATTTAGGGATCTCCCCAAATTAATAGCTTTTTTAATGATAATTTGTCACTCACCACCTATATTATTTTGTGTCTCTTACTAAATGTATTAATTGTGTCACCCAATGTTTGGCTTAAAACACATTTAACATGAATCATTTTTTTAACCAAAAATCAAACTTTATTAATAAAAAGATATTAACAATTTTTCTTTAAGTTAAATTATCATATTATTTTTAAATATTTTATATTATATAATTATCATATTACTATAAATCAACAAAATTTTAAAATGTTATTTGCATATCAAAATTTATTGATATTATTTTTTTTTTCTTTTATTTTCACACTCAGCTTCCTTGCGATTTAAACTAATTCTATTTAGTGTGTGATGGATTCGGGTTTGCATAAGTGAAAATTGTGATAACTAGACTTTGCAAGCTTGAATTGCATGAATTGAATTAAAGGTTTTCAATCAAACTATTATGTTTGAGGTTCTAACGGGTTTAGCTTTTGGAATATAGTGGTTTTGGTAGGTTTAAGTTTGGATGAAAGACAATTATGATAGTTAGAGTTTTCATATCTAAATATCTAAAAACTAAACTAAGTATTTTCAAACTTGTAAAAAAATTAAATTGTTATATTTAAATTCAAAGTTAACTTTGGATGATCAAATCTAGAGAACTAAAACTTTATTTCCTATTATCGAATTGAGCGTAAATTATATAACATATCCAGTTAAAATTAGTTATCTCGCACACCTAGAAAGATGTATTTATAAAAATATGTCATGTTTGTGGACACTAAAATTCATCAAGAATTTTAAGCGCGTCTCTTCATCTAAAATTACCAAATCTACAACTTCACAGGGTTTGTCTGTAAAACAAACTATTGAAAATTAGCATGATTTCGTATGTGTGATATTTTAAATGTTCATCGACTATTTCCATTAAAAGATACTGCTGCTAAATATTTATCACTGCACATAAGTTCATAAATAACAAGCTATGGCTTACTTGTCATAGATACTGTGTTGTCGACATGAGCCAGCCAGGATTTGTTATTCTCTTAGTGCATCAGAATGGTCTTGGTTAAGGCCATGAAAGTCTGGCATTGGTAGAGAATTTCATCCATCTCTTTCTTTCGGCATGCTTGAGACAAGGTTGAATCACAAGACCAATCACCACAGCACCAAGGCTTATAGCTGCAACTTTGAGTGAAGAAAAAGCCAACACAGCACAAATCAGTATGGTTGGAGGAATACACAAAAGAATGGATCCACCTGTTCCAACGGGTATCTTGTAGGGACGAGAAGCAGCTGGATATTTCATCCTTAATCGTACAAATGCTATGAACTCCAAAATCATGCCAAAACAGTACAAAAAGTTCTCTGCAGCCACAATCTCCTGAAAGCTCAGCCATGACAACAGAATCACGCCTGAAGCAGAGAACAAAATTCCAATTGATGGAGTTCCATAACGAGATCTCTTACGAAAACACTCAGGCAGCATTCCAAGATCAGCCATCCCCAAAAGTTGGAAAGAGTCACTGCTCATTTCTGTTACAAACATGCCCACATTCGACATTGCTGCAGCCCCTTGAATCCAAGATCTCAACCAAACTCCTCCAAGCAACTTGGCGATGTCTGAAAAATAACCATCAGTCCACAACTCACGATTAAATGGAACAGCGCCAATACCAACAAGAAGGGGGAAGAAATACCCAAGAACAACCAAGATCAATGCATAAAATAGAGACTTTGGGAGAGTCTTCTCTGGATTATCCACCTCTCCAGCTAATGTACTTACCGAATCCCAATAGTTTAAATTCCAGAAAAGAGTGTTCAAATACAAATTCCAATTCACGCTATGTAGATTCACCACCAGCCATCTTGAAGGCTCCAACTTTGGGATTGACACAAGTCCCATAACTATGAAAGGAAGGAGAGAAAAGACCCCTAAAAGGATAGCAACCCATCCCACAATGACTAGACCTCTATAGTTCAAGTAAGTGAGAAGAGCAGTCAAACCTAATGCCGAAAAGGTTCTTGGTAAACCACCACCTAGAGCCGGAATACCTGACTTCAAGTAGTCAAGGAATAGAACTGGGTACAAAGCATTATCAATAACACCACTTAGCCATTTCATCCAACCTTGCTGAAACCCCCAATAGGGACCTAAGGCAGATGAAACCCAAACCACATAACCACCATTCTCAGGGAACATGGTGCCCATCTCAGCAGTAATTAATGCTTCAGGAATACTCCATATGAGCGGAAAGATCAAGAAGCCGAGAAGGGCTAAGAGAGGACCAGCTGCCCCCACACTGTCCTCGATACCAAAAGGGCCCCCAGAAACCTCATAGAAAATTAGGAAAATAAGAGGTAAAACTGACACTGTTTTAATATTATCCACCCTAGGAGAAGAAGGTTCTTCATTTATATTAACATATTGAGCACCATCATTGTCTAACACCATCCCGACTGAAGCTTCCCTTTCCCTAGTCACACTTTTCGTCAAAACCTGCATTCAGCATTGACTTCTCAGCATAATAAAAATCAAGTTTTCAGATCAATTAAAAGATACTATTGTCAGAAGATTTGGGTAATTTTTTAAGTTTAGGAGATAGAAAATCTCATTAATTTTACGTTTGAAGGTGTCATTTGCAAATGGTGAAACATCCTGGTCGTAAGAAATGAAAGATTTTCATTGTCAAATGTCACTTTGAACTAAGTTATGTTCCAAAGCTAAAGTGTAATCTTCAGTAGATCAGTAGGTTAGCCAAGCATATAAATTGTATAGTGACTTTCTTTCCTACTTATTGTGTGTCAATACTGACACTTGGGGAGTGCAATAGATAATGTTGAAGAACTGATCGACCTCTATTATTACTTAACAAGTGAAAGGTGTAAGTTACTAATTACAACTTGTTTTTCAACATTATCTAATTTAGAGGTAAAACTTTTATTTAAACAATCTAATAACCTTAGTTTTTCATAATTAAAGTCATTGTATCCGCTTTTGTTCTTAACAAGGAGAAATCTTTTTTTCTATGTGAACCTTGCATAAAAGTACCAACTATCTAATTTATACGTATAAACCCTTTAAACATTTTCATTTGATTCATGGTAATATTTGGGGTTTAAAGAGAAAATCAAATTTAAACAATATAGTTTGTTACATTTATTGATGATCACACTAAAATAGGTTCATTTATAAGTCGTGTCATGGATCATGTTAAACTATGCTCCATCAAAAGATAGGTATTAAAGCCAACTTGCTACAAAAATAAGGCTTAAAACACGACCTATAGTTTTATGGGTCATGTCTTTGTAAGTTTTTTGACAGGTTAACTCACAAAAAAATTAATTTTTTTATAATTTTAAAAATTTTGTGGGTTGTGTCATGGGCCTTCCTTTTAGGCTCTTGGCATGATTTGTTTTGAAAGTAGACATTTGCACAACTTTTAATTTTGTATTTCATGCTCTCATATTAGGTTCTTTAGCCTTGATTATGCTAGCTCATGGGTTGACACCACCTATTATTAAGTCTACACTAAAGTATGTCAGATTTATTTATTAAATGAAATATATGAAGTTAGCATAATTTTCAAAACTTTTTGCAAAATAACTTTGGATTCCTTTCAAACACTCATCCACGTTGTTTGTATTGATAATAGTTGTAAGTATTTCTTACGTAACTGAATCAAAGAACTAACTTACATGACATCTTTTACCAAAGCACTTACGTTCAACACCCCACATAATATAATTGTTGAAAGAAAGAATCGTCGCCTTCTTGAAAATGTACTTTCTATGATGTTTTCTAGCTCTGTCCCTTATTTCTATAGGAGTGATGTTGATTGTACAAGTTTCTATCTAATCAACTTGTTATCTTCAAAGATCTATTAATTACAAACCCCTCTAAATGTTCTCTTAACCCATTAACCCATGTTATGTTTGGATACTAAATTCTCGCCCACAAAAAGTATTTGAGTGTATCGTATATCGATAACCATAATCCCTTTCGTCATAAATTTCAATCTATATCATTAAAATGTATATTTATTCAGCATTGACCAACCCGATAAGGATATAAATACTATCATCCTTCTACCCATAATTTTTTACGACTACACATGTTTCTTTTATTGAAAATAAACTTTATTGTCTGAATACTCCTCTTCAACGGGAGTAAGCTAAGGAAGAGTTACATTGAGACCCTATAATGTCGTTACCAATTTCTCTATCATTTCAAGTCAAGAATCCTTTTTCACACACCTAACCGATAGGATTAAACATTCACTTGAGCCACTTAAAATCATATCTAATAGGTTAAACCCTTGCTTGAGCCATTAAAAATCATACTTAAACCTAAAATGATTGATAAATAGACAATATTTGATTTTAAAATAACAATTATAGTTTACATCATAAGACCTAAGCTAGTTCCTAAGCATTGCCAGACATCTAAACCAGAAAAAAGCCTTAAGGAGGAACCATTGACAAGAACTGATTTAAATTTTTTTCATTGCTTTTAGAAAAGGGGTTAAATCATGCATTAAACACATATTTTCTAATTTATGACATACTCTCAATTGTTTGCTAGTTTCAAAACATTCACTGTAATAATTGATGAAGTAAATATACTAAGAGATGTTTAGAAAACTTTAATAGATCGAAATTGTAGTGTTGTATTTCATAAAGGATGTGGGTTAGAAATAGGTGCCCACAATTAAAGAAAAAGTTGATGGCAATATTGATTAGTACAAAACAAGGTTGAAGACATAAGATTGTACACAAATCTATAGGAATGACTAAGAAGAGACTTTTGCTCATGTAGCAAAACTGAAACTTACATGGGTATTATTATGCATCACAATTAACCTTGATTGGCAGCTCATATGATTTGATATTAAAAGTATCTTTCCTGAATGGTGAACTTAGAATATATATACGAGGATGCCACATAGCTTTGAAGAAAAAGGCAAATTTGGGACAGTTTACAAACTAGAAAAAATCATTGTATAGTCTACAAAAATTGCTAAAAGTGTAGATTCATAGGATTTAGTACAACTCATACCAAACTAAGATATTGACAAAATGAAACATAACACAATTTATTTATAAAAATATATTATAATGGTTCAAAATTGTATTAATCGTTTATGTGAATGATATCATAATTACAGGTGATGATTCTACAATAATAATGAACCTTAAATAGTAGTTAAAGGCATAATCCAAAGTCAAACACTTAAGAGAGTGTTAGAAGATTTGGTTCATTTTAAGTTTGGGAAGTTAAAAATGTGATTCATTTTCATGTTTGGAATGTTTTGTCTAAGTTAGTGGAATAGGATAAGAATTATTTTATTTTTATTTTTGATTCGTTTCCATCTGTATAGGTTGAATTACCTTAAATTGATGTAATACATGTGTATAAGTTCTGTTGGGTGAATGAATAGAATGTGAGTGGAAGAAATCGTTCAAACCAATAATCCACTTATTAACTAAGTTTACACAGCAAGCTCTGAAGTCATTTCCTATTTAACAACTAATGGAAAGGTTGATAAAACATAGATGAAAAGCAATATTAAAAAACCCAGAAGAGTTTAACAAAAGCAATCAACAATAAAAAAAAGTAAAAAAAAAAGGTGAAGAGCCAAAAAAAAAAAAAAAATCAACAAACCATCAAAGATGACAGTGTTGTTGTATCGTAGAAAAGACAGATTAATGAAGCTTAGCATACAATCTTTCAAGTCCATAAATCAGTAGGTTTCTAATAAAATCAATTTTCTTTCAAAAATAATTTGAATATATTTATTTCATCTTAGTCCATAAATCAAACTGTCTAAAAATAAGAAACGTAGATAAAATTTTGTTTTATTTAACATTTTATAGATAGGTTTATTGTAAACAATCAAACTTGAAATTACAAAATTTAAGTAACAGATAAAAAATGTTAAGTTATTGCTTCTTTTTACCCACCATGATTTAATATTTTTCATACTCTTTACACAACAACTCAACATCAATTACAGAACAAAACCTAATTTTACTTCTCCATTGTTTGTAGTGAATTTGATTGATTTTTAAATAGGCATTTATTATACTCTTTGATATGAATTTATATTGAATTATCTATAAAAATAAAAAGACTATTTTAATGAGATCAAATTATTGACAAGAATTGCCTTCAACATTAAGAATGATCTAATAATTTATCTATTTAACATGATGAAGAAGAATTTTAGTAGTGTTTGATTGACAAGAATAAAAGATTATCTTGGTAATCAATATTTTATTGTTTGTATTACTTTATTTGATTTGTAATTAATAAAAAATTTCGATAATTATTCATTATCGATGGTGATATAACAGATAAGAAGTAAAATTAATTTATTACAATTTTATCTTTACAATTAATTTTTTGGACAAAATTATTATCATTTTTTATATGCCTGTGAAATTTTCAAAAATAACAATTATACTCTAAAAAAAAAATTAATTAAAAGTGTAAATGTCATATGATCATATATTTGAAGACAAATTATAAATTTTAAAAATTTTAGAGATGTAAATAAAATTTAAAAGAATTTTTGTAATTTAAAAAAAGTTTAGGTTATTTTTAAAAATTTTAAAATTTTAACATGTCTATAATAGTTTTAAAAAAGATAATTACACCCCTAAAACAAAGGAAATTAAATTAATAGTGTAAATATTATATAATCATATATTTAAGATAAATTGTTAGTTCCAAAAATAAAAGTATTAATGAAATTTTTAAAGAATTTTTAAAAATTTAAAAATAGTTTAAAGGTGTTTTTAAAACTCATATTTGCCTCAATAGTTTAAAAAATAAAAATTATACATTTAAAAATGTAATAAATTAAGAGTGTAAATATATCGATAAATTATTGAAATAAATTTTTTATCTAAATACAATACTAATGTATAATTAATAATCTTTTTAATGATATTTAAATAAAATGATATTTTAATATTCTTTCAAATATAATATTTAAGTAATTAATTTATTTTTAATAATAATAATTTTTTAAAAATATATTTTAATAATTATATTTTATTTTTAATAATAAAAATTTATTTAAATTAAACACACTCCTAGGATAAAGAATATTTATTGGGTAACTGTGGCGAATGGAGCATGACTGATATGTGGTAATTACTTTCAATTTTTCAATAAAAAAAAAGGTATATTATAAACAGCCAATCTGTGAGTTAACATCAAGAGGGATTAAAAGGGTTATAATAATAATAATAATAATAATAATAATGGTTGTTGTAAAAGAGTTAGTAAACTGTAGTTAAATGTCAACACCGACGGGAACATATATTGTCAGCAGTCCAAATCATCAGATACGGAAATAATAAAAATATGAATATAGGCTAAATAATTTATTCCCACCCAAGGTTTTCCAAATTAATTCTTCCTCAAAAATTTTTAAAAAATTACTTTAAAACTTTTAAAAAATTAAATATTCATGTTTAACTACTATTTACAGTTAAATTTAATAGTCATTATTAAATTTAACTAATTAAAAATATTTTTTAGTTGAAGATATTTTAGTTATTTTATTAAAAATGTTAATAAAATTAGATGAAAATTGGTTAAGGGTGACTATGTGGTTTTTTAAAAGTATTTGGGGGGCATTGATTTAAGGAAACCTTGGGTGGAAAGTTTGGCAATAATTAATAATCAATCCGACCATTACCCAATACGCACAGATTACCATTGTTGAGACACTGAACCTAATACATTTCTCTATCCAGTCTTTTCATTAGAAAGGCTGGCCTCCTTTACAGTGAAAAAGCCCACGTTTTTTACTTAATTTATTCCTATTATTGATAGATATTTAGATATATCAAAATAAAATATTATCATTAAAATAAATTATTTAAAAGTTTTTCAATAAAATTGATATATAAAAATAATATTATATTTAATATAAATAATATATATAAATAATTAATAAAATAAATTACGAATAACAAAAAATATTAAGATATTCTTTTATTTAAATTCTCTTAAAAAATTATTGATTATAAATTATAATATGTTTTTAAGTTAATTTTTTGTGTATTGTAAAATAATGTTCAAATTTATAATATATAACCTTTTTCATGTTCTCAAATAATAAAATTTATTAAATTTATTAATTCAATTGATTAATTATTTTAATTAAAAATAAGGACAATTTTGTCCTAAAAATTTAATAAATATAAATAAATTTATAATAAAATTAAGAATACCTACTTAACTAGAAGATTTAAAAAAAAAATTATTACCTAATGATACAAATTAAATAAGATAACTCTAACAAAATGGTAGATTACGTAATTTTTTATATCTATTATATTATAAAATAAGATTACAAATAATAACAATTTCCCGTATTCATCAAATAAAATCAAACATATTTTTTGTTAATTTTTTAGTTACTAAGTATCTTTAGTCATCAAATAAAATTCAATTTATGATTACTAGTGCAAGTGGTCACAGCTCTCTAAATTTAATCTATCATATGAATTAGAGTTGACTCTTGGCATAGAATAGGATTCTAGATTATAAAAAAAATATATATTTTGAGTCATTAAGAAAGAGATGAAGTTACCTCATGATCCTCGGCCACTTGTGATGGATTATCACTAACCGTCTTTGGCGGAGGTTGAGCCTGCACAATGTTTCTGCAATCAACGGTCTGTTGACTCACTCCCCCAGCGGAAACCTCCGCCTCCAACACAGCCATGTCTGGATTTGAACCTTCCGTTTCTTCTCGAGCACAAGGAGATGGAAGAATCAGAACAAAAAAAAAACACAAATAGATGAAAGAAATACAACGAGTGAATCTCAAGGCATATGCACGTAAAACAAAAAAAGAAAAAAAAGAGAGAGAGAGAGAGAGAGAGAAAATTTTAAACGTTAAAGAAAGATATGGAAGAGGATGACGGGAAAATATTAGTTAATTGTGTTTGGCTTTATATTTGTTATTTCAAATAATATTTAAAAAATTAATAGCAGTCAGGAAAATTTTATTGAATTTATTTCTTTCGCAAAAGGATAAGTTATTATATTATTATTGATAGATATTTAGATATATTATTTAAAAGATTATTAATAATATTATATTTAATAAAAATGATATATATAAATAATTAATAAATTTGAATTGATAATAATAAAAAATATTATTTAAATTCTCTTAAAAAATTTTGGTTATAAATTATAACATGTCTTAGGTTAATTTTTTTTTTATTTTTTGTGAATTGCAAAATATTTTTCAAATATATTAGATACAATTTATTTCATGTTCTCAAATAAATAAAATTTATTAAATATAATAGGTATAAGTAAATATGAAATAAAATTAAACGTACTTTCCTAAATAAAAAAAATATTAACATTTTAATCAAATAAGATAATTAATAATAAAAGGTAGATTAGGTAATTTTGTATATCCATTATATTATAAAATAAGATTACAGATATTAACAATTTGCCGTATCCAAGAAATAAAATCAACATATATTTTTTTTAATTTTTCAGTTACTCAGTATCTTTAGTCATTAAAAAAATTAATTAAGGAAAGTCAATGTTGTTTATGATCAAATAAGGCGCTTTGGATTAATTAATTTTCCTAAAATAACAAAATTACTTCCATGAGTGATCTAAATTATATTATAAGAAAATAAAGTCGAAAATTTTTAAAAAGAGATGAAGTTACGGCATCATCGGTCGCCACTTGTGATGGATTATCACCAACCGTCTTTGGCGGAGATTGATCCTGCACCGTGCCTTCGTCGTCAACGGTTCGTTGATTCACTATTTCTCGCTCGGTGGAAACCTCCAGCACAGCCATGTCTAGATCTAGATTTGAACCTTCCGTTTCTTCTCGATCAAAAGGAGCACAAATAGGTAAAAGAAATACAGCAAGTGAATCTCAAGGCATATGCACGTAAAAAGAAAAGAGAAAAATTTTAAAAGTTAAACGAAAGATGTGGAAGAAGACGATGAGAAAATATTAGTTAATTGTGTTTGGCGCTCAAGAAAAGTATGAAAGAGAAGAAGATGGAGTGGGCTTCTTAGCAGGACTTAAAAGTTCTTCAAGAAAAATTGCACGTCAATTATTAACAGTGCTCTATCATCGTAAAATATTTTTGCCTTTTCTTAAGGCAACTATCCCTTTCCATCAAAGGAAAACGTTAAAAACGATCAATTCCCTTCTTCCAACCTTTAAATAAAATATTTTAGATATAAAATATATTAATAAATTAATATTTGACAAGCATGCATTAACAGTAATCATATAAAGCTTATCATGATAGTCATCTATGACATGATTTAGAGCCTGATTTATACTAAAATTCTAATTTTTCATGTATAGATCATTTTAATATCGAATTTTATAAATATGATATCAATTTTAATAAAAGACATGAAAATCATAAAACACTCCAAATTTAATTAATAAACCCTAACACCAATTATATTCAAAAATTGATTAAATAATCTAAACTGTCAAAAATTGTGTTATTATACTACAAATTCGAACAAATAAATATACAAAGTTCTTGTTTATTATCTTATTAGTATTTATGATTTAAAAGATTTTAAGTGAAAAAGTTGTGGAAATCATAAATGGAAGAAAAATTAGTGAGATAGACATGCACGATCATGCATGCTAACATTAACAATTGTGTATGACGAAAAATTTAAAAGTTTTATGTCTTTTCGTGCTATACACATGATTGCCTCTCATGGTGACACGTGTACGACCCAAAAATGCTAACAAATGACTATTTTACCTTCTATATTAATTTTATTTAATTTTAAATTATAAATACAATTAAAAATACCCTTTCCTATTGATATTACTATTTAACAAAATTCGAGTTGTTACAAGCATACTTGTGCTTTCAACATGCATGTCCAGTGTCAATAAGTTTTTTAAAACTCAAATCGTATTTGGTTTATCCAAACTAATCTGATATATACAATAGAATTCTACTACCTATCTAGACACACAACTATGTGCACGAATGACACATGATCATATGTCAAGTTAAAATCCTAATTTTGAATTTCAACCTTATCCATTTATATTCGATAAGTCAATGACGATAACACATGTTTAAACCTCCATCAAGGTTGATCAATCTTATAACTTTGTGATTCAGTCAACCCTTATTTTGTATGAACCACAAGCGCCCTACTTGATTAATAGTATTTAAATTCAATTTAAATCTAAATATAGACCATAAGAGGTCTTTAGTAAGACAATACAATCACTTGATTAGTAAAGTGTTAATGAACAATTTTGAGCTTGCATAACTTAATGGTTAACATACAATTTAATCATAATTTTTGTTGCATTGTGTCTCTTGAGACTAAGACATAAGTGTGTTTTCATCTCAATTTTTCCTTTTTTGAACTGATGTATGTGTAGATTGAATATGCTAGATTGAGCTATAACTTGATCACACTATGACCATAGATTTATTGGTCGTAAACATGTATCAATAAGCTTATTAGAGACACTATTTCAGTACTCAAGAATGATGAATCGTTTATTGATTAATCATAACTTTTTTTTACTGACTTTGATACAATTAATCGCTCACTTTTATATTGACCCAATTACAAAGCACGTTTGATGACATCAAACTGTATTAATCCTAGCACAAGACGATCTAACAACTTCAAGTTAAAGAACCACATATACTCACTAGGTCAAAAAGATATTTTCATATACACTAGAGACAATATCTACATGAAATCCTTGTGAACATGATTACCAATCATGCACTATGTGTTACACTAAGCTGAAAGTAACAATTTCAACATATATAAACTGTTGTCACATTTCAGTGAAATCATTCAACACATAATAACCCCATCACCTTTGCTGGGTCTCAACAATGCCAAGATTATGAATATTTTTAAAATAGCCACTAATGAGTGCATAAAAAAACTTGACTAACCAATTGATTATGTTGTCTCGGTTATACTATTCTAAAGACATATTAACTGTTGCATCAAACATCATATAATATCAATAAAATACCTCTTTCACTAATAAATAAAGTATATAAGCATAAATCAATAGAATAAAGTACATAGCTACAAGCATATACCTAACATATGCTAGTATGGTAAATAGATGGGCAAAGGAGTGTCGAGTGTACAAGCGTGACACTTTGGTTGTGAGTAAAATATGAAATTGAAGAAGTCAGTTATGTATGTATAGAAAAGCTTATGTAAGACCATGCATGTCATTGGTATGGTCGTACACTTTGATTTTTATAATATATGGTTGTACATCTAGTATTTATCTGAATCTTGTAATCATCACATAAATTGGTAACAAATAGATATCCTAACAACTATTAACCCACTGTGATGCACAAATATGTACAATCATACATCAAACATGTGCAAGCATATATAAACAAGTTTATCCAAATCTCGATCACTTTCAGGTTTATATAAATCTAATATGATAAATACTGTCACTTGGCAACCACGTATAGGTGTACGTACTAGGATGTATAGTCGTAAACGATGCCAAAAATCTAACCTTGACTTCTAACCTCATCTATTTGGATTCGACAAGTCAATTGCGACCTTATTTAACCACATACTTCCTATTTGGATCAATAAATCTCTTACATTTGTTACTTGATCAACTTCTATATGTATGTAACCAACAAGCTCTTTACTGAACTGATAGTTTTCAAATTCAAGTCAAATCTAGGCATAGACCATGAATAGTTTCTAGCAAAACATTATGAGCATTTGTCTAACAAAGTATCAGTAACCAACTCTTAAATTTTATCAACCTAAAAATTAACATGCAATTTTATCTGTTCATCATACTATACCTATCAAAGTTAAGATATAGAAGTAGTGTCTACCTTAGGAATATCTTGTAAGCATAAACTAACAATGAACTAAATTAAATTGAATTGAGCTTTAACCCACTCCCATTATGGCCACAAGTTTACATGGTCATAGATGTTTATTAGTAAGTTCATTAAAGATATCTCTCTTATGCTCAGAAGTGATGAATCTTTTATTGATCAACTCGAGTCTTCGTACAGATCTAGATATAGTTAATCATCACCTTTTTTAACCTCAATTATGGTAGCATGTTGGTTGATGTCAAACTATACTAATCCTTGCACAAGATAATCTAGCGATTTCAAGTCAAAAGACCATATGTATGCGGTAAATTAAGGAGATATATTTATAAACACTTAAGTCACCCTTTATATGGATTTTTTTATCAAGTTAATCCAGTAAACATGTCTAGTAAACAATATCCACCTATATGTTTTCTTTTTTTTTTTTTTGGTAAATACATGCATATAAATATTGCACCAAATTACAAACCACCGTTTTTATACATGTAAATTATTACCATCTTTCAGTGAGATCACTCAACATGATGATAGTCTCATCATCATTACCAGTGCCTTGAGTCTAAGTAATTTTAGACATATAGATGTTTTTTAGAATAACTACTTTTATGGCATCAATTGTTATCATATCGAACTAGGATAAATTTTTTACTCTTGTTTAACTACCTTAGACATAATCAAGATAAGCACATAATGGATTTGTGGCTTGTTATAAAGTTTATGGAGTTGCCACTTAAGGATTGCCTCAAGAAGGTACACATCGATAAAAACGGATGAGTTGTAAATTCCTTGTAAATTACCAAACTTGTTTCACCTACCTAATGGGTAGATTCTAAGAGTCGGATACAACGATGAAAAAGTGTTAGACACTCATACTACCCAGCCTGAAAGCTAGCCTTCGTATTATGGTTTATTCATTAAGCACATAATTAAGTTCTGTTTTAATCATGCAATGCATATGTCATTTATACATTCATAATAATGTAGAATATTCATGATAAAATAAAATATCCACTAGAAAATTAAAAATAAAAATTACAACCTTTTGCACACACACTCTTGTGCATTTTTCTAATCTTAAACAAGTTTAACTAAATTAAATCCTACAAAACAAATTTAGTTAGGACAGATAAAAAATTAAAATAAAATTAAAATAATCAAAATCGTATTTTCTTTGACTTGACCATGGCTGGTTGTGCTCGCAATATTTACAAACTATTTCGACTTCATTTTCCTTCCGCATGGAAATTACCGAAACACTACAAATAGAAACACAAAATATATGCACTCAATTCAAACCAATTTTGTTAGTAACAATAATTGTCATCAATAAACACAAAATATGCACATATACGAGCACAAATTGTCTGCAATATTCAAATAAATTGTGCAAGATAGTAATCACAAATTTAATTGTATGCAAGGATACAAAGCATTATCAACGTTAACATGAACACTATCTTGATGGACCGTATGTTCTTGCCTTATTATTTTCATTCAATTCCATTTTTATCGTTCCACCTCTTGATGTTTATTACAATTCCACTTATTTGGTTGAACACGTACAAATTCACATGACAACTGATGTTGTCTGCCACTAAAACATTCCATATATCTAAAACCGTGGGACATTCCCAATTGCAAATATAAATGAGTCTAGTCATTTGTCATATGAACTTAAAACATGCAATCTTGTGAAATGAGAATATAATGACTGAATTTTGGTGGACATCTTACGGGTTGGAAGGCTGGGAGTTTAATTTCTGGAATTTGACCATGGCTTTGGTGAAGAACAGAATGGTAGTCACGGGTAGGTCTGTGAAGGATTGCGGTTGTAATGGCTACGGGTTGATTTTAAAGGAATTAAATTAGGAAGCGGAATGAACGTGGGCTGCATGTGATGCTTGAATTTGTAGTGGAATTATTTACGGTATTATCCCCTCAAAGATAAGAAAAATATATCTTCTACGGATTGCAGAGCTTTGTTGACATCAAATCGAAGATGATCAAGTGTTTAAGCGAGGATGAAATGTTTGGTTTGGTTGCTGCTTTGTGGTTTGATCCTTTTTCTGCAAGAACGCAGGAGCCCCAAAAATGATTCCACCCCAAAAACAAGAAAAAAAAAAAAACAAAAGCCATCCTCTAGGCCCTTCTCCTAAGAGAGAAATAACCATTGGTTTTATTGGAAATAAAGCAGCAGTTGGCTAGGAAGGGCGCAAGCGAGAGAGAGAGAAGCGATCATGGGGAACTGTGTCCACGGGGGAGAGAAAATGCGAAAATGGAATAAAAATGCAGCTTGCGCGCCACTCCCCACCGTGCGTGTGTGGATCTAGCGCGCTTGGGTGCCTGCTCTGCATCAGCACGTGTGTGAGAGCCACGCTCGCTGGGTGGGCAGCATAGGCTCTCTCCTCTGCTCTCTCTTGGGCTTCTTTTCTTCAGGCGGGTTGGGCTGCTTCCTCTTCTTTTCTCTGGCTGGGCTAACACGTGCTTTCTTCTTGTTTTCTTGGGCGAGCTGCTTTTACTTGCGTTTTAGATTTAGAGTTTTGTATTTATTTTAGGTGGGCTTAGGCTTTCAATTTTTATTATTTTGGTTTGAATTTTAGGTATTGGGTTTTGAGCTTTTTAGGTTTTGGATTTTATGGGTTTTAGGCTTAGGACTTTTAATTTATGGGTTTGGGTTATATTTATTTATTATTATATTTTTTTTAGTTGTATTTATTTTGAAAGGCTTTTTGGGTTTGAATGAGTTTTACTTTTGGGGGGCTAATTTGGGCTAGGGTTTTGGGTTTTTGGCTCATCCATTCCTTGACTCGATATCTCAATAGCTCTGAACAAACTTTCAGATTTTTGTTTTTTATCAATGATAACTTTATTAAGTCCAAAATAGAGTATCTATAAGTATATAAAGAGAGCATGATCAATCATGTGATTTTTTTTCAACTCGACTCCACTATTTTATGGGCATATTGATTGTCTAAACATAACCATAAATATATATAAAAATGCATAATTTATATAAATGTCATTTATTAATATACAAACAATTACACTATATAGAAAACTAATTAGTTCAAGGGAACTTACCGTAACATAATACTCATGCAAGAAAAGAGGACATGAACTATTGTGAAGGGAAGATCGTGCATGTTCATGTTGAGTCAAAACACACGCCTATTTGCAGGTGATGTATGGTTATGCATAAAAGAGAAAATGAATGCACATTCATTGTAGATGGACTACCATTCATAAAGTTGTCCTATGAGAATTTGAGGGACATTAGAAGTATATTGAGGTATTGAGATTTGCCCAAAAGATATAATATGATACAACATAAGTATTATGAACATGCACATGATAGGTGAAAGTTGGATAAAGCCCAAGCCAAGATGAGATTTACATAGACTCGAGAGAATGATTTTGAAAACATATATTTTATGAGAATAAGTTGATAGGATGAAACATAGAGATCCTATAGAGCTTATGCAGGACTTATATATCCTTTGAGCACACATAAGGGACGTAAGATTCTTGTAGACAGAGAGATTTAATACCACGCATGAAAACATGATTTTCTTACATGATTTTTAAGATCTGTTTTCTAAAGGATTGTTGTGAGAAGGCATACGTGACATAAACTGTACACTTAAAGAGATGTGTCATATCCATAATGAGGATATATCATTTAATGTATGCACTCATAAGGAGGTGTGAACCCATAGACAAGTGTTATGAGAGAATTTATTGATTGATATCTATAAAGAGATGCTAGGACAAGTTCATATATATTGCGAATTACGATAGCTTAAGAGATTAAGACACATGACTAAAGTGTCGAATCCCTAACTTGACCTAATTTGATTGACGCAAAGTTTGATTTTTGAAAAGGTATGATTTTGGAAATGTTTTTATCACATATTTGATAAATGATTTCTTATGAAATGCATTCCATGTCATTCGAGTTTAAGTCTAGAGAAATATCTTAAATGATGAGAGTAATATACAAAAAAGAATGCAAGAATAAGATTAAAGAAAAGGAAAGATGAGACTAATTACAAAATTAGATACTCTTATTTATTGAGTGATTATCATTCACCCTTTTTCATTTTATTTTGTAGAAGAGAGATGATTTGACAGTTATGTGATGGTTGGTTAGCTTGATCGAGGCATGAGGCAATTACCATGATGTCTTTACCTTTTCAGTTTTTTGTATCGAGATCATTGTTTGATATCATGGATATTATTTACACAACACTTGTTAATCATATATTTATGGACGAGAGAACAAGGTTGGTAGGCTTGTCTAATGACATGATCGTTGTTACACTTTTAAATTAAAGAAGCTCATAGGAATGTATAATTCTTTAATTCTATCACTATTCACAAATGCTAATTACAACTGAACTCAAAATATCTCAACTCCCAAAGCTAAGTTGGCTACATGTGTTTTAGATATGCTACAATGGGTGGGATGGGATTCAAATCAGCCTTAGGCTAAAATAGTGCAAATCATTAGTTATAAATTTCAAAGTAGTTGGCTGTGCTGATTTTAATTTCTATAGCATGTGGTTGGACTGCCAAGTTACTAGACTTGAGAACTTAAGTTTACAGGTAAGATTGCTTACTTGTGTGTTCTTTCAATCATACCGAAAACATTAAAGTATATGACTTGCCATTTGTCAGTGGAGAAAACATTAAGGTTCATAGCAAAGAATAGAGCACAATGGTCTGGTAAATATAAATCTATATCTTATTCATGGACATAGGATAGGATATAAAAGTTAAAGAGTATATAGACTCATGATGCCTTCCAACTTACCATCCCTCTCTTGACAGAGATCATAAACATCCCCAAATTGTGTAACTTGCTAGAGCGTCATTATCATGTTGATGCCCTGAGGGTTAGAAGAATGCAGAGATTTGCATGTGCTAATAATAATGGTATAAAGAAAACAAAATTCGAGGTTTTCTCCGCCTACATCTGGAAGCTCATGGCTACCAACATTGATGAGCACCATAAAGAACCAGATGAGTTGATCGGTAGATGGGTACAGTAGACTTGGCAGGGGTCGATATCTAAATTCCATTTGTCTTTAGCCGTTGGTGAGGCTACTGTTGAAGAACAGAATCAGGGTACATTATCAGAAATTGGTAATAATATTCAAGTGTCCACAGCAAAAGCAACAAATGAGAATCATTCCTTGGATTTGGTTAATTGGACTGAGTGCCACAGGCCTGGATTGATGCTGTCCAGAAATGTGTTTGAAAGAGAAGGTCCATCAGTGGCTGTGCCATCAGGGCAAGGGTTCCTGGCGACAGAACTGAATTTTGGGCATGGGAAGCCGGTGCTCGGAACTACATGGCTCCTGGATTGTTTCTGCTATATTGTGGCCAATTTTTCAACCCCTGTGTGCTACTCACCTTTCAACCTCAGAGAATTTAGTAGTACAAATATATTGTGTTATCTGTAATATAATTATTCAGTAAATATTTTATACTGTATACATCTGTTAATTTTTAAAACTCTATCATGCTGTTTTTTTTTTCCAATTTAATAACTTTTAAGGTCATCATAAAGTAATTAACAGAGAGTAACGCAATAATAATTAAAGTACACATGAAGGAGAATCACCAACCTAATTGTGCCTTGAAAAGACATGGAAGTGCAGAGAAAAAAGTAGACTAAAAAAGAACCAACACTTGGAACTAGTGCATGAGAATTTCCATATCTATTTATTGAATAGGTAAAGAATAAAAACATAGCATATCAAAGTTCATGGCTATGTATAATAGTGTAATGGAAAAACAAAAAGAAAAAGAAAAAAAACACTCCACCTCCATGATTTCAAGTCCTATTCCGTTCCTTACATCCATAGATTGTGTAGAAGTGAATTGCCATACAGATACATCCAACTGTGCTTTTGTTATCTACACTGTCATGATACCCACGAGGGACACATGGAAACCTTAGGTTCCACGATGTTCCACCAATATTGTTAGTGATGCTTGGCTTCTAAGTTGTGGCTATGTCATTTACTGGTTATTCAGTTTGCAAGAATTCCAGATTGTGTCCAAATGTATTTTCAAGTTTCCTATAATATGGTTTTATTGCTCTCTACAGTTACATCAACCTCTGAGACTTTATTGTTTATTGTAACATTTTTTTATATACCTGATTAGAATATTACCTAAAAACAATATAAAGAAAAAAACCTGTGCCATATAAATGAATCCAGCAATAAATCATACTTGCTATTGATGTCATTGATCTTGATCAGCCAATGATGTAAAACTATCCATGGCTAAAAAATGCACGGTAGCTCCCCCATGTGCAATAACAAGATCCCTGAAACCATAAAGGATTAAATAAAAAATTAAATATCTAACATTCAATTTGATTTAAGGGAAAATTTCATTTATTAAAATAGATATAGATAACCTCCAGTTATCATTCCTAGATAAGCAAACCAAAATAAAACTATTCAAGCAAAACTATTTTACGAGAGCTTCAACACAACAATGCCCACAGCAATCACATTGTACACAGAGGTTTAAGCTTTAGCACAAAGACTGAAAAAAGTCAACAGGGCAACAAATAAAAATGCTTAGGCTTTTAAGTGAGGATTACCAAGTTACTTTAACTTGCCCACAAAGAATCTTGTGGTCAATTTCTTTAGAGACTGGTACTGCATTTGGACTGTACACAATAAAGCTGAATTTTCGCTGGCACCCTTGAACTCTCACATTGCTGTTTTATCTATTTTGAGCAGAATCAAAAGGACTAAATTTTATCTCCCCATTCTTCTCATTTTTTTCTCTCTCTCTTCTTGTCTACTGGACCTATCTTTTTTCTTTTTATAAAATAAGAATACGAATATTAAATGAGAAAATAAGCTCTGAATCTAGATACATCTTGATGACAAAGAAATCTGATGCCTAACCTTGAGGGCATCAACTAATCCAGAACCCATAACCCAAATAAAACTCCAAATAAATGGACTTATCAAACCCAACAGCTCTGGTTCTCCACTGATTCAATATAGCTATCTACTATGAATTCTGAAGGAACAATACCAACCCTATTGTAAGAATGTTCTCATAAAAACCTAAAAACGAGAAACACTCTTCTAATATTTTCACTAAAAGCTTCCAAGATTCTTACAATCAATTTTCACATGTAAAGATCTAAGCATTTCAGCTGCAGACCCACCTGTTTAGAGTATGAGTTGTATTTCTATTTTTATAAGTCCCACCTTGCATGAAACACCTGCACATGCTGGAAAAGCCCAGCTTTTAGCCACAAAAAAAAAAAAAAAAAAAAAAAAAAGTTTTAGAAGCATGTAAGAAAGATCAAACACAGTAAGTACTCAAAGAAATACTCTCATTACAAACCACCAGCCAGACATGAAGAAATGATAAGTGTGAAACTATCTACATTATAGCTGAGGACAATAAGTTTCTCATGTCTGAATTCAGTCTGTAGAGCACTATATCAGCTTGAGTTAGCATCCTCAATGACAATAAAACCAGCAGGCAAAAATAAAATGAAAACATTTTACATAGAATTTAACTCAATCAGTTGACAATATGGCCAGCTTCTAAAGATAAATCAGAAGTGCAGCAAATCACTGTCAACATGAATGAGCAAATTACCTAAACAGAAGTGCAGCAACCATTTGACTTCGGAGAAGCTATCTTGAATCTGTAAGGATATGAGTAAGTGTTGTCATATCATCAACAACCACATCTCCTGGGAAAGATGAGAAAGACATAAATTAAACATGCTGAACTCAACCTCCAAAAACATAAGTTCATGGTATATATTAGAAGTGCTCAAACAAGTCGACCAAACATCTTTACCAGTTTTAAAGACGATACATCTGGAGATATGCAACTACCTCCTGAAAGTTCCATGATTATTCTTGATTTATCAATGTTGACAATTGCCACCCATCAATCAATGTAGTATATGTAATTTCATCTAATGATAATCCTTTACTAAACATATCATCACATACTCTAAAGGCTTCTTCCATTTTTCCTCCCTTGCAATACCCATCCATGAAGACATTATAAGTGATGGCATCTGGTGTAATCCCTTTTTTTTCCATAAAATTTAGAAGTTTAGCTGCTTCCTTCATATCACCCAATTTGCAATACCCATCAATCATGATAGTGTAGGTAATTTTATTAGGATGAATAGTAAATGAAGTCATTTCTTGCAAGATATTCCCAGCTTTATCCATCTGACCCAGCTTACAATAACCACTTATAAGTGCAGTGTAACAGACAATATTTGGCAACAAACCTTCCTCTCTCATTTTGCCAAAAAGACTTTCTGCATCTTTAACAAGGCCAATATTGCACATTCCATGTACGAGAGATGAATAAGTAACCAAAGTAGGTGGGATATCCCTGCTTCTCATGTCATTAAGAAGTCTAAAAGCCGCTGCCAAATTCCCCTTCTTACAGTATGCTCCAATCAGTGTATTATAAACAACAGAATTTAGTGATACTTTCCTAGAGATGAGTTCATTAAATAGATTTTCACCTTCCTCAGTTTTATCAGCTTTACAATATCCATCTATCATAACCCCGTATGTATAGATATCTGGTACAAAACCATTTCTTAAGCACTCATCCCAAAGCCTAATAGCTTCCTCCATTTTACCACCATTACATAGACCATGTAGCAGCAAATTGTAAGTACATATGTCAGGCTGAATTCCTCGACTAATCATATCTTCCTTAAGCTTAAAACCTTCCTCCAGCTTCCCCTCTTTGCAGCTGCCTAAGATGAGTGTGTTATATATGACCTTATCCAATACCAAACCCCTTGCTAGCATCTCCTTGAGGAGTTTAACAGCTTCTTGCATGTTTACTGCTTCACAAATTCCATGAATTAATGCATTTGAGGTAATAGTGTTGGCTGGAAAACCTTTTTCAAACAGCCTAAACCACAGATCAATTGCCTCTCCATGCTTTCCATTCTTACAAAGTCCAACAACCAATGAAGACAGCAACCCATCACTGGGCCTTAAATTTCTTAACAACATCTCCTTAACAAAGTGAAGTGCAGAATCAAACCTAGAACTTACACATAACCAATGAATGACTGAAGTAAAAGCTCCCTGGTTTACCATGAAACCTCTGGATAGCATCTCTTCTAAAATATTCTCTGCATGATCCATTTGACCACTCTTACAAAACCCCTGTATAAGGGAGTTAAATGTCACTGAATTGGGACTCATCCCCTTCGATACCATATCATCCCTTATATTCAGTGCCTCACCAATTTTTCCACTTTTACAGTAGCCATCAATTAACGTGTTATAAACAACTTCATTTGGAAAAAAACCCCTATCTGACATTTCCTTCAAAATACAATTTGCATCATCAAATTTCTCCAACTTAATGAAACCATTAATTAGAATACTGTAAGTTATAAGACTAGGTTCCAAACCCCTTAGCACCATCTTCTCTTTAAACTGAACTGCCTCATCTACTCTCCCATTCTTACATAACCCAAGAATAATGTTATTGTACGTTACAACATTTGGAGCAGTACCTAACTGTTCCATTTTTCTAAACAAACCAATTGCATCCTCAATTCTTCCTCCCTTGCAAAATGCATTAATTGCCGTACTAAACAAGAAAACATCGGGACAAACACGACGACAAATAGTTTCAAACATTTCAATGCCCTTTTGTACCTCGTTAGCTTTTACTAATGAACTCAACAAAAAATTACAAGTCTTCAGAGAGGGAAATATATCCTTACTAGAAAATGTTGAAAGCACGTCAATAGCATAACTGAAGCCTACATTTTTAAACTGTGTACAATAAACATGTACCAATAAATCAGCTACTTGAGCACCAATGTCCCGCTCACCAACCACAATTAAATCAAGCATCTCAGCAGCTATCTCAATGTGCCTATCCCTGGGATTATTAAAAGGCAACACCGGCATTTTACCATCAATCAAACGAATCAAAAGCAATCTTGCAGGCGATAGAAGGTTGGCAAAAAGAAGCAAACGAATCAAAAGACAATAAGACCGAACTGTGAACCGAAACTTACAGGACTCAGATGCAAAGTAAAAGAAATTCAAAGCCGTTTTCGGATTCACATTCAATTTTAATGCGAGAAACAGTCTATCAAATTCATGTGGGCACAAATTGGGCAAGAGTAGTTTGCATTTAGAATGATCCAAAGATGGCTTTGAGAGAATAGAAGATAGCCCCTCAAGCGAAATCGGATTAGAACTATCTGAATGGCTACGAGCGTTAAATGGAGGCCGTTGAGAACGGTGATCCTGTTGAGAGGTGGATGTCACATGAGTTAAGGGTCGCCTTACAGAGAAGCAAAGAGTGTAAGGTTTGGCGACAGAAAGCCTTCCCAAATCCATTGAAGAAAGCATACATATGAGGAGATTTAAGTGAAGTTTTGTATAGAGTTTAAAATGTTCGATGAAGGGTTTATGAAACAGAAGCCATGCGATTTTCAGGGGTTTGAGCGTACGTTAAAGAGCCACGCTTTGCTTGTAAGACTCGAAAAGCGAAATGGCCAGTCTCTGTTGAAGTTAAAGCGTAGATTCAAGGCTTGTGAATCAGGGTTTAGAGAAATTCCACTGTTTGTTCAGAGCCTTGATGAACTTCAATGGGCCAAAACACATCACAGAAACTTCGAAGAAGCCCCTCTAATGAAATTAGCCCAATGTGCAAGGACCCAAATGAGAGTTGGCCTAATCCAGCTAACTAGCACATCAAACTTGCCCAATCAAAGAGACGAAATTGACCTATATCAACCCAAAAAAAAAGAAGGGTGAGGGGGTGTGGGGCGGCGGCATGTTGGTGGCGGCCGTGGGGCGGCTGGGGGGTCCACGTTGGAAAAATGAAGAGGGCTTATATGAAACCAAGGTGACAATGCGCCCTGGAAGCTGGAACTAGGGGCTTTGGACTTTGAATTTCTTAAAGAAGAAGAAAATAAATAATGACAAAGAAGGGAAGGCTTGTTTGTGGAGTAAATTCCTCTACGTGTTTTGAATCTGAATATGAGTTCCAATGTTTGTGGAGTAAATTCCTCTACGTGTTGAGAAAATTTACCTCTTTTTTATAGTTTAAATTTTTTTTATTTAAATTAAATAAATTAAATATTATTAATTTTATAATAACTTAAAATCTATTCACTTTAAATGACTCGTATCTTTGTTATTAGGTCAATTCCTTAAAGATGAAAAAAATTTAGTGTCAATAAATTCTAATTTATAATTGTTTTTACGTTTTTTTTTTTTTTCAAACGTTCCTCAAAGACTTATTTAAATATATCTATAATTAATTATAAGTAGGCTAATAGACTATTTTTGTTTAATAAAATGATGATACTCTTTATCTTTTAACTTAAAAAAAAGTTATTAGTTTGGTTATAAAATTGTTAAAAAGATTTTAAAAAAAAAACTTCAAATTAAATAACTTTTTGTCTCAAAAATTATTAAATAATTTTTACCTGAATTGCTATTAATTTTAATTAAAAATAATAAAAAAATTTTAATACAAATATATATATAAAGATGTCAATATTATATAATCGTATATTTAGAGTAAACTATATATTTTTTTTTTAAAAAGAGTATTAATAAATTTTTAAGATTTTATTAAAATTTAAAAATTTAACGTGTTTAAAATTTTTAATATATTTTTAGATTAGTTTTAAAAATAGTAATTACATTTTTAAAAATTGAGTAAAACACAACAAATTAAATATATAAATATCATATTACAAATTATTAAAATTATAAAATATTTTAAAATATATTAAAATGAATATAATAATTTTTAAAACAAATATTTTTTTTTCTCGTATGCTCAAAATATGATGTTTATATCTTTATAATAGTTTTATAAAACAAAATACACGTAAATATTATTTAATAATTAAAATTAACAATTAATTTTGACATATAAATAAAAAAATTAAAAATTTCAAACTTAATTAATAAAAATCTATTATTTTATTAAATATTGAGCTGGAAATAGTGATTTGGGATTATATATATTACTTGACAAAATACTTTTTCTTTTTTTTACATTTTTAGAATTAATTGTGTTGTCTTCTCCTCGGATCTGGGTTCTATTTCTTGCCATCTTGTTTGTTTCCTAGGAATCTTCATTTGTATTTCTTTATAATGTTTTATACAATGAAATAAGGAATGTAATAATCGAATTTTATGTACGATAATAATAAATTCACAATTTATACTTCATAAAGTATTTTCTTATGTCTAAACCATTTATTCAGTGCTATTTTTATTTCATTTGAAAGGATGTTATTCGGAATCAAAATTTTGTTCGATACCAAAATTGCTTGTTATTCGATCATCAATTCCAATTTGTTTATGCAAAGTTGAAAAAATAAATTAGGTTTTAAATAGTAAAATAAGGGAATTTATCATTATCGAGAAGAGGTTCTGAAATGTATGATTCGAATACAAATATGAATCTGAACCTAAATTAAAATTTTTTAATTATATTTTTTTAATTATTTGTATTAATTATAATTTTTAATAAAATATATATATACGAATTATATAAATCGAATATGAATACAAATACAAATCGAATACAAATTAAGTTATATGAGTCTAATACGAATCCAAACATTATTATAAAAAAAATTTAACGAATACGAACACGAATACAAACCCCAGTTATACAAAACGAGCTTAAATACGAACATATATATGTTTGTGTTTAGTTCAACTCAAATCCAACCCTCTTCTTGGGCCTTACTTTTGACCAAGCTAATTTGACTCGCAAGGTTCACTAATTGATAGAGTTAGACACAATTAAAGGTGAATTTTAATTAAATTTTTCCCAAACACTCATTAGCTCAAGTTTGACTCAAATGAATAATGACTAAATCTGAGTTCGACGAGTCAAAATTAAGGGCGATTCGAATTCAATTTGAATAAACATAATTCAACTTAAGTTTAGTTCAATTTTAACTTTATAACTTGAACTCATGGTAAATTTGTTATTCGAATTCGTAGTTTAAATTTGTAACTCATTAACAAAATATCATCATTTTATCTAATAAAATACTTAACTTAATAATTATTTAATATAATTTAAACCAAATAATGAGTTAAATTCAAACCAAATTGAACTATCCACTTAGCTCATAAGTCAAACTTTTTTTAACTTGAATTTAGTTCGATTTTAAAAATAAATCAAATTTTTTGACTCAAACTTAACTTACTTTAGAACTAAATAAGTTCAAATTGAATTAAATTAAATCAAACTAATTTTTATATCTGAACTAATTAAATTCGAATTCGATTCTAAAGACAATTCTGTACCAAGGCAGGGTGGACTGAGTTGGCATCGGTCCAACACAATCCTCTGCGGTGTCTAATTGGATTGGACATCCAACGCCGTTTTGTTTAGGCCATCGCTCGTAAAGCTTTCTGATAACCACGAAAATCTTAACAATTGACATTCACGACACGTCGAATGGCAGTTTTGGAGCACATAGCTAAACGAACTTGGTACGTCAGGTCGTTCATATTTTTATGCACAGACACTGCAGTCGTTTGTTTTGTGGGCCTGTTCTGCTTCCTTAAACTCGAAGCAAACATTGGTCTTGCCTCCTCGTCACACAGAACAATTCGTTTTTCAAAGCTGACGTAAGAGACATCAGAAAAATATCAAATTCATCCCTCACAAAGTTTATTCGTAAACTTACCGTTTGGCCCCTCTAAATTGAAATGCAATCTTTTAATTTGTCGAATTATTTTGGCTTCTTTATATTTATTTATTTTCCAGTATTGAAGAAAAGCTAAAGGCAAAGGACATTCCCACCCAAGATTTGCTGAAATGACAATTCTCATCTTTAAATTTGTTAGAACTCATATATTTATCTATTAATCATAATCAATAATTATATTTAATATTTAATAATTAAAAATTAACGGTTAAAAAAATAATTAGGTCTTTTTGATAAAAAAATTTTAAAAATAATAAAATAAATTTAATAAAAATAATACAAATATTAAAATAATAAAATAAAAAAATAATATTACTAACGACGGCTAAATCTAATCACCTTATTTAACAGAGAAGGTTAGATCTAATTATTTTTACAAAAAATAAAAAAAATCAATCTAGTTTATTTTGACTCACTGGATAGTCAGATCTAGTTTTCTTATAAGTTAAAATGTCGATTATAACATATTGATTTGTTTATCTGTAATCATCACCATCAATGACATTGTTAATAATAGTAGATTTTTTTATTTTTTATTTTAATTTTTTAAAATTATAATTAAATAAAATTTTATTTATTTTTTTATAATAAAAATATTTTAGTTATTATGTTAAAAAAATCAGAAAAAATGAATAAAAAATGATTAATTAGTGGAAATTTGGGTCTTTCAGCACACGTTGGGTGGGAAAAAGTCCTCAGGCCAAAGCTAAACTTAAAAGGAGATGAATGACATTTTTTCAAGATATAGGAGACGCAGAAAATGTCCAAAATTTTACTCTTGACTATGGAACTCTATTATAAATGAGGGAGGCCATGTGAAGAATTTGATCACCATGATCATCACAACGAACACAAATCCTCTTACATAGGCTCTCCCACTAAGCGAATCCCTCGCCGGGGAGTCTCGCCGTTGCCGCTGCGTATAGAGTTACCGTTGAGGTTTCTGTTCATGGTGGGACAGTCAAGAAAATGGATCATTTTAGTCGCTACAATTTGGATTCAAGCCTTTACGGGAACAAACTTTGATTTTTCGGCATATTCATCGGATTTGAAATCCGTTTTGGGGATTTCCCAAGTGCAGTTAAATTACTTGGCGACGGCCTCTGATATAGGAAAAGTTTTCGGGTGGTCTTCAGGATTGGCGCTCATGTATTTGCCCTTGTGGGTCGTTCTTTTCATGGCAGCTTTTATGGGATTCTTTAGTTACGGCCTTCAATGGCTTGTTATCAGAAACATTATCTCTTTGCCTTATATTCTGGTATGCCATTTTATCTTCTAACCCTTTTTTTTTTTCTGTTTTCCGAATTCTCATTTGTTTTTAACTCGTTCGACAGATTGATTTTCCTTTTGTTGATTTTCTTGCTGTATTTTGCCTGTCTCCGGAATTTGGAGGATCACATAGTGACTTCATAAGGGAAGATTCGATCAAAATCATATCTAAAAGAGAAATAAAAGAATAGCTTCTGTTTTAAAAGAACATTTAAAGACCACATGTGTTTTACTGACTAAATTGAAACACGTAGTCTGGGCTATTGTGTGGTATTTGTGTGGCTGAGAAATCAGAAACAAAATCAGAATTTAAATGGAGATAATGACGGATTGGCCATCCATGGCTACTTCTTCCTCCTGCTGACAGAACTTCTTCCTTTAGTCAGCAAGAGTCCGTTTATTTTGATAGTCTAATTTAATTAAAAAAAAAAAATCTGCTGAGGTCACGAATTGAAATATCATAAAGCTCCCCATATACTTAAAAAGCCATCACAATTTTTCACCAAGATGTATACTAAGCTACCCTTTAATAATTTTAGCGTCTGTGCCTTAATTCCGTAAAATTAATTATATCGGTGTTTGTTTTATCACAAACTAGTCTAAAACTAGAAGGAAATTTTATTAATTATAATTTTCCTCTTAAATTTATAAATTTAAATCGAATTTTTGCAGGTTTTTCTTCTCTGTTTGTTAGCTGGATGCAGCATCTGTTGGTTCAATACTGTGTGTTTCGTTCTTTGCATAAGGAATTTCCCTGAAAATCGAGCTCTAGCTCTCTCACTTACAATCAGCTTCAATGGTGTGAGTGCAGCCTTATATGCTCTTGCTGACAATGCAATCAACTCTTCAAGTTCATTATATCTCCTTTTAAACGCTCTTGTTCCTCTCATCACTTCTGTTGCAGCTCTCATTCCAATTCTTTGTCAGCAATCTTTAGACCCTCTTCCCCCAGATGGAGTTAGACGAGACTCTGTCATTTTTCTGATGTTGAATTTCATTGCTGTTCTCACTGGTGTTTATCTCCTTCTCTCTGGCTCAAGCTCATTAGGTGCAACAACAGCTCGTCTTCTCTTCGGTGGAGCCCTTCTTCTTCTTGCTTTTCCGTTGTTTATCCCCGGTATTATATATGCTCGAAACTGGTTTTGTCGTACCATCCACTCGAGTATTTGCGTCGAAGGCTCTGGCTTTATGCTTGTTGATGTTGATGATCTCGAGCTGCATAAAGAGTTCCTTACCCGCGAGGCAAGTAGCCACAGAAATGGTCATGTTTTAAGCGATAATAATGCATCTAATTTTGGTATTTTTAGACAGAAGAGCGATGACAGTGATGGGTGCTGCGAGACAGTGCTGGGAAAGGATCAATTATCAATGCTTGGAGAGGAGCACTCGGCTAAATTGCTCGTGCGCAGACTGGATTTTTGGCTATATTACATTTCATATTTTTGTGGAGGAACCATTGGCCTTGTTTACAGTAACAATCTCGGACAAATTGCACAATCTCTAGGAGAAAGTTCCAGCACCACCACTCTTGTTACTCTCTATTCTTCCTTCTCCTTCTTTGGCCGCCTGCTTTCCGCTGCGCCAGACTACATTCGAAAGTAAATTATTATTTCATCCAAAGGCTAAAAAGTTATTAAATTATACTACCTAATGTGAAACATTAACCGAAATTTTGTGTGTGCAGTAAGGTGTATTTCGCGAGAACAGGTTGGCTGGCAATTGCGCTCTTGCCAACGCCAGTAGCCTTCTGTTTGCTGGCGGTATCCGGGAAGTCAATGGCATTACATGCAGGCACAGCTTTAATTGGGTTGAGTTCTGGGTTCATATTTGCTGCTGCAGTTTCGATAACATCCGAGTTGTTTGGACCAAATAGCGTAGGAGTCAATCACAACATTCTGATCACCAACATCCCAATAGGCTCACTTGTTTATGGACTTCTTGCTGCAATAGTTTACGATGCCAATGTGAGCTCTGGCCTTAAAGATCTCATCACAGACTCGATGGTGTGCATGGGGAGACTCTGTTATTTCTTAACATTTGTGTGGTGGGGATGCCTATCTCTTTTGGGTTTAGTCTCCAGTGTGCTTCTGTTTTTAAGGACTAGGCCTGCTTATGATCGTTTTGAAAGACATCGTCTAACACAATTGTATTAAGAGAGATCAATCATGTTAATTCATAGATTTGGAAGAAAGGCATCAAATGCATAGACACATGCAACCCAAAATTAAACAAACTAAAACCATATATGGACTACATATTCCAGCATAATTTATATAATTTGTTCACCTTTTTAGTTACAATTCCTCAGCATAATAATCTTGTTGAAACACTATATATTTCTCAATTTCAAAAAAAAAAAAAAAAAAGAGATAAGAAATAGAAGTAAAAAGAAATATAACCTAAGTAGGATAGTTACAGAAAGTTTCATCATTGATACAAAGAAACAATCTCTCATATGCTAATGCCATCTTGCTTGCGGTAAACATGGAGGCTGCATATTTTTTACAAGCCTCACCCCTTTGAGAAAGCCTCTTTGGACCTTCTCTCACCGCAGCCTTTAATGCCTTCGACAACGAGTCCACATTCGGCGCAAACAAGAAACCAAACTCATCATCAACAAGAATTGTACCTTTAATGCTGGGAAACCTTGAAGCCATTACTGGTTTTCCGCTCATCATTGCCTCCATGAGCGTGAGATCAAGCCCTTGTGGCCGTAGAGTAGGATTCACAAAGATATCAATGGCATTGTAAAATGCCCTCAATTCGGCAGGACTCATTGAACCCAAGACTACAACTCTTGAGCCAAAATCTCTGTAACGAGTCTCCCATGGCCCTGATCCCGCAACGATTAAGTACACATCTGGGTGATCAATCATGATCCTGGAGAAGGCTTCGTAAAGTAAAGGATGCCCTTTATCTTTCACCAATCTTCCGGCCACTCCAAGTACTAAACTTGCATTTACCGGGACGCCGATTTTTGACCTGAAATTTTGGCCTAAAGAAAGGTCCTTTACGAAGTCATTTTCATTGACACCGTTGAGAATTACATGGACTCTTCCGCTTGGGATTTGGTAAACATCTCGCAACATCTCCCCGCAACTGTCACTTATCGCAACGTGATGGGCGTAGTTCTTAAAGAAACGAATCTCGTTTAATACTTTCGGAACAACTCCCTGTAAGCTTCTGTTGAAAACCGGCGAAATGGGCTCTTGAGGTTTCCGTGTCAAGTCCTGAAAAATATCAGACTGCAAGCTTTCAAGGGCGATTCCATGCCATGAAACAGCAAGATTCTGAACGTTTCGCGCTAGCCAATGAGGCAGCGCCACGCTTTCTGAGTGAACCACATCGAAAGGTTCCCGTTGGTTCTCTTCATCAAACTGTTCCCACGCTTTATTGTATCTCCACTTTCCGGGCTCCCCTTCATGGCAGTGAATCCGCGGCGCGAAACTCTCCATCTCATGAGCAGTAGAGGGGCCGTTGCTCTGCACGGGAGAGGTAAAAACATGAACTTGATGACCTCGACGAGCTAAAGCGGTGTGCAGCGTGTGCGCATGCCGCTCCATGCCACCTGGGGTCGTCCCAATCGGCCATTTTCTGGAAAAAACAGCAATTTTCAGAGCCTTTAGCGGGCGATCATTCCACACAAACCC